>VDFB02271358.1:1048707997-1048821663 GCA_007258455.2 Sequoia sempervirens | reverse complement strand
ATCTCAAAATTTTGAGTGTAACTATCCTTAATTTCATGTCCAAGGTTAGTATTTCCTGATTTCAGAAAAAAAGTGGCCACTTAAGCCCCCTTTTTGGGAACCATCTTGGTGCACTTACCTTGTAAATATTTTGGACATTGAAGAGATGGTGAAGAAGCTACTTAGAGCTTGTGGAGAGATTGTGAAGCTAGTGAATGAAGTGAAGAAGTTCTTAGAAGATACCAATGCATATGGAAGGATTGAATTTGAAGGGGAGATGAAGAAAATGACCATATTCGGGTTGGTCGGCCGAGGAGGGTGTTACAAATTGACCCCCAATGGGAAGTATAACACCTCTACAAGTTTAGCCACAGGAATCTACAAGGACGAAAGTGCACCGTGTGGATGTCTGTGCACCACGCAGGCGTCCCTGACAGAAATGCCTCCATCGACACTCAAAACAAGTGCCAAGTGGGATGGATGCAACAAGATTAGGTGGAATTAAGCCTCTGAACTTGGTTTTCTAAGGTGGATAAAGGAAAAAAAGGGATTTTCGTTGGAGATGCAAATTCACTCTTATACATTTTTCCCCCACTTTAGCAAGCATGAATGCTAATGAGTGCTTTGGTAAAGTAGATCAGAGAAGTAGTAGGGTTAGAAATGTATACCTGAGCTGTTGAGGAAGCAGATCGCAATCTGGCAAACCTGAGAGTGTAGGGTCAAAAGAGGACTTCATGGTTCCACAAAACTATGAAGCTAAAGAAAGAGCATATACTCAAGATGAAGAAGATGCAAATCTTTGATTCAGTATATACAAGAGAGAAGAGAGAGATGAACAAAGCGCGTGGTGAAAACAAAACCCGCTCAAGAGTAGAAGCCACACCACAAAGTAAGAGTGATAAAAGCAATCCCCGCTCAAGGAGGAAAACCCATATCACAGAGTAAAAGTGATAAAAGAAATCCCTGCTCAAGGAGGAAAACCCGTATCACCAAAAGTAAGTGATAAAAATAATCCCCACTCAAGGAGGAAAACCTGTATCATGAAGTATAGGTGATAAAATCAATCCTTGCTCAAGGAGGAAAAATCATATCACCAAAGAGGTAATAAAAGAAAATGACACTCAAGGAGGAGAACTCATATCACCTAGTAAAGATGTAAAGGAGCTCTACAAGTTCTCACTCCTACAGGGAGGTATCCCCCAAGATCTCTTGCATGGAGGAAACCTAGGAAAGTAGACTCTGTAGAGTTAGAAAGTGGCCACATAGGCAAGTAAGCAGACAGTCACATAGACCATCAATAGATTGGAAGGATTTCAAAGGGGTCCCTCAAGAATCGTTCAAAAGAAGAGGGTTCCACTCAAGGGATGCACTGTTTGAGAAGTGAGGTCTAGTCAGGCTTCCCCCAAGCTAGACACGAATGTATGAAATAGGTCTAGTCAAGTTGCCCCCAAGCTAGACGCAAAAGAATCCATTTGAGAAAAAATCATTCAAAGGGGGTCCCTTAGGAACCCTTCAAAAGGAAGATGGGTCCACTCAAGGGATGCTTCGATTGAAAGATATAGCGAAGAAGAGAGGGGGTCCTTTAAGAGGGCCACACATCTCCAAAATGAGTTATCACTACCCTTAACATACAAGGGAGGAGAACCATGCAAGGTATTTAGAGCATATAGGATAGAGGTAAACCTCGATATCACTTGTCATGTGCAGAAAAGGAAGGTGCATCAATCAAACGGGAGTTTGATGGCACCTAAATCAATAAGTTTTATTTTATCTTTCAAGGCTTTACATTCACTAGTGGAATGGCCAGGCACCTGATGGTATGCACAAAAAGAATGTTTTGCTTCATCATGTTTATGAATTTTATTACATGTAGGAGAAGGAAGAGTGATTAAGTGGGCTTTTAGGAGCCGCAACAAGATACGCTCTTGCTTAGATAGAGGATGAGGATTAGGAAGCAACCCTTTCTCTTGTGGAGAAAGGTTTGACTTCTCACAAGAAGAAGAAGAAGGAATGAAGATAGAAGATAATGGAGGATGAATCTTTTCAACAGGATGAGGTTGAGAAGAATTCATGTCACTCAACCATGGTTTCCGTTTAGATTGTTCATTCAAGCAACCAAGCCCAAAATTATGCTTACAGGGTTTAAATTCTATAGGGACTTGAATTCCTTGTTTGTTATGCCCACAACCTTTACCCTCATAGCCATATTCAGAAACAAGCTAAAAGCCAGGGCCATAACATGTTTGTAGATCTTGAAAAGAAGGAGGATCCCCATAAAGAGTATTGTCCCAACAATGGGGATCACACTCCTCTATAGGACCACCATCATCTTCTTTAATAGGACTGTCAACATTATCCTCTTTAGCAGAAGCATAATCCTCTTCCTCGGAAGGAGGATCAACACTGAGAACATTGCAACTTGCATCCACATTACTATTGATGGCGATTTTGGCACCACAACAATGCAAACAAAATATTGCTATTTTGCTTCTCCTAAAAGAGAAAGGCAACACATGGATGCCTTAGCTCCCAAGGTCCTTGTAGTTGGGTCTCAACTGTACTGATGTTACTCAGTGGTCAATGCAACAGTAATGGTCAAGGGGCCTGTTGGTGTTGAGCTTCTAGATTGTTCTAAGATCAAGCATGAAATGAAACCTACTTTAACTGGGGTTTTAAAGAAACAACAAAAGATAGATCAGGGTTTTGAAACAGAAAAGAACAATAGTTCATCCAACCTTAACCAGACTTGTTAACTTCAAGGAATTTGTAAAACCAAAACTGTAGAACAAGATAAGCTTGTGATTGACACACACAACCTCTTTCATTCACAGTGCTAATTCACATAACAAATTTTTAATTACCATTTAAATAAAACACAAAATAATATTTAACTCCTTGAAGGCTCCACAAATCAAATGATCAATTTAAGACAACTATCATTTAGGAACACAACATGAAGTAGATTAAACTCTGATTGCTTCTACTGTTATTAAAACAAATAAACAATATTTACAAGGCTGGCACAATCACCAGTGTACAAAAAATCTGAGGCTCCAGATTATTTCAAACTACACTAAGAGAACTCAGAAAATACATTATAGTCTATATTGAAATCTTACTGCTAACCAAGAAGACAAGAGAAGCTCTCATTACTAAGAATCAAGATGCAACTCTACCTCCTTTTGTTAACTCACTAACTCCTAACAGTTCTAATTCTAAACAATTCTTAGTCTAAAAGTTCTCTAACCTTTGAAGTTCTAATCTCTTACTGTCTAATCTAGAAGTGCTAACACTAAAAATTCTAACTTTTGAAGATCTCTCCCTTACAAAGAGGCAAGAATTCCTTACATACATAATGCATCAAAAGGATGCGTTGTCCCCCTGTACTAGGGTTTACAAAATATCTCAGACTGTAGGAGAGTCAGTTCTCAGATCTTTCAGAGGAAAGTCAAAACAACATTCAATGTGAATCCTTGTTGTCCATGCTGATGAAGGATTCCCACTCACAGGAGAAGTCTTTTTAGATCTTTTAACAACTGCAGCATTAACTCTAGCATCTTCGTGTCCACCTTTGAAATCTCTCACAGAGTCACCCTGAATGCTCCAAAATATCTGCATTAATATTGATCTACCTCTGCCAATAGTCGCCATAGCTGTCCCACTAAGTCACAATTTCTTCCCTCTTTCGGCCCTTCTTTCTATTTTGGAACTTCTTTGTAGGTTGACCATTCTTCTAGAAACGCCATCGAGCCTTCTTGTAGATCTGAACATTTTTCCCTAGCTAAACCAATGCCACCTATTTCTCAGAAAGAGTCCATCTGGTTTTGCATTTTGTTGGTCTTCTTTCCCAGGAACAGTCCATCAATCAAAGGGACCAATGAATCAGTCTTTGGATTCTTCTGATTGGTCGGGCATATGCCAAACGAGCTCCTCAAGCGGTCAAAGGTGGACCGATCAACATCACGTGTCGGTGAGACACCATTGGTGTCTTCCCAACATGATCTCATCCTTCAACAGTCATTAGGGTAACATGGGACATCGGTGAGACCCTTTGGCAAGCTGTAGGAGTCATACCGAGCTCCAAAAGAACATTGGCAAGATAGCCGCTCGTCAGTAGGACATCACAGCAATGATATCCCTCTCTCTAGCTCAGAGTTCATTTTCCTTTCGGCAAGACTTCTTAATCGGCCCAAGGTCATGGTGATTCCCCATGGTTATACCGATATCTATTTTTCTTTGTGAACCTACCGCTATCGGCAAGAATTTCATAGTCACTTAGAGCTCCTGGAAAAGATGCAAACCCTTCAGCAAGCTTCTTCATATCAGTGAGACTATAATGTTTCGGGGAAACCCTTCCCTGAACTTCTTTCTTCTTACCGAGCCCATTTCCTTCGCTGAGACACCCTAGAGTTGCCCAGACATTTCACTGAGTGCCCTTTATTCTTCTGGAGTCTCCCTGATTTCCTTTGCTTCGGCATAACCTCCATGAGTCGGTGAGACATTACACCGAGTCCCATATCCTTCAGCGATTTTGTTTTATTTCAGCCAGACCCTATTGAATCGGCAAGAGATTATACCGATATTACTTCACATCGGCGAGACCTTTCCTCTTCGCCGAGACCTTTCCTCTTCGCCGAGACCTTATATCGAGGTCTTCTTCTTTTACCGAGTTGCTCACTAGTCGGTCCATGTTGTCGCTGTAACATCACCTCTTCAGCCGGACATTATGCCAAAGGGATCACCCTTTGGAAATCCTTGATTTTGTTGAGACCTTTTTTGCAGTCATGCCGACATGGGCTCTTTCATTTCACACACATCGTTGTAGCATTCTCTTGTCAGGGAGATGTCTTATAGAAACCTTATGTCTCAACGAGAACCTCCGCATTTTGTTTCTTTGGTCGCTAAGACATTAATTCTCTCACCAAAGACCACTGATAGAATCCCCTTCATGGCATGTTGGTGCAACTTTGTGAATTCATCGAAACCATACGCTGATGAAGATGACTCCCACCGAAGGGAAAACTCATTGTGTGGCAGTCAAGGTGACCTCGTGAACTCACTGAAACATCTTGGTGGGGATAGCACCTTATGCCAATATAGGAATCTTCCAATCACCAAGACCATGAATGATGTCTTGGCGATAGACACCTGTATATGATTTCTAATCGTCGTGGCATCTCTGGGGTTGTGCCGATAGGCAACATAGATGTATGTTGAGTAGAATGCACCAGTAGTCAGTAAGACATCTGCAAGGTCTTTCCAACTTTCTCCTTAGATGATTTTTATGACCAACTAAACTGGGGAAAGCATTCCAGCTGAGCCCCCCTTGACAAATACCATCATGTACGCGATTTAGTCCTGCATTCAACAAAGAAAACCATAATGAAGATCAGAAGGACAAAAGTTAAATAATCAAAACACCATTGCAATGAATCCCATGCTAGCAAGGTGCAATTAAATTTTCAAACAAAATGATCATATGATAGTTTGGGTTTCGGGCCGACCCACGGAATCCAAGCTAGGGAGGAACTTCGGAGAATTCTGAGTCAGGTGGATTCCAGTGGAATAAGCATGAAACCACGCATTAGAAACTCAATCTGATCATTATCAAACCTGGAACAACATGTGAGACCCAAAAATAGCACCAATTAATCATAAAATGCATCATTATTCATTAGCTAATCTAGTTACTGCAAACCTCTCCACACTTCCTCAGACTTCGGGGAAATCCGCGCAGGACGAATTTCTATGAAAGAGAAAACCTTCCCACAAATTTGAAAAAGACTTGGGACAACGGATTTCGGAAAAATCCAGTCCAAGAGGAAATCCGCAAAAAAACAATGCCTAGCTAGAGTTCGAGCGGGATCTAGGAAAATCTGGATGGGGTGGAAAATCCCGAACCCAGGAGAAAACTTGAATTCCAACCGAGGCAAAACCAAAAAAACCAAAGGCAAAGAAGGGAAAAGAAAGGGGGACCCGTTTTGGTTCTAACTCAAAATGGGGTGGTTATGCAAGGTATAACAAATGGCAACTCGTCTAGGAAAATGGTTTAACCATTTTCAAGAATCTGAAGGATTTAGCTACCCTGAACTCCTGGTTCATAAGCATCACAACTCTAGTTGGGTCAGTTTTAGCAAGCAAGGCTGAGCTAGAATCTCAAATGTAAGTCAATCAATGGCTACCCCCTGAGTCAATGTGTGTGCTTGATTATGCATCACATCTCTCATAAAGTTTTTGTCATCTTTTGGACAACAATGTGTAATATTTGAGCTACATGAGTTGACCTCCTTTAGTTGTTGTGCAATGATATCCTAGGCATTGCTCCGCTGCCAGTCAGGTGTCCATAGCCCTGGCGGAGATACCTCTGGTTTTCTCACAACATTGCTCTAATACCAGTCAGGTGTCCATAGCCCCAGTAGAGATACTGGAATCACCCATTCATATTGAAATCTTCTTTTCTCTTTCAAATAATTCTTTTCTTTTTCTTTTTTGAAGTTTCAAATATTTTATTTAATTCTATTTTCCTTTCAATACGTCAAATGTTTAACACCTGATCTGGGTTGAAAACTACCATGGACTTCATGATAACACTTGGAAAATCAAATTTTTCACTCAAGCCTTACAACATTGCCATCCTAGGACAAATACACCATTACAAGAGGATATGATCTTAATTTGTGAGAGATTTAGAGGGATCTACTGAAGGTTACTTACCTTATACCTTGTTTTCAAGACCTTCCATGACCTTTATTGATAATGGGCATGAAACAAAGGGTTTAGGACAAAATCACCCAAACCGAAAGCCTGAAAATATCTAAACCACTTCTCTCCTAATGACCAAAGTATGCTTCAGATAACAACCCACAGTTTGAGGTAGAAAGAAACAGACCAAACCCCCAAAGAACAAAACAAATAGAAAATAAAAGGAGATAGGGACAAGCGTACAAACAGGAAGCTATTTATAGACAAGAACCACACTATTTACACAAAGAGCAGTAGATTATTTACATAAAGGAAAGAGTTATTTACAAACAGGAGACAAAAATAAATTAGTTACATACAAAATAACAAATTACCTATATATAACACAAAAATTAACAAGCCTCAGGATTCAAAATAGTTCTTGAGGAACTGCCCATTAACAGGCAAAGAAACAGGTTCTCCAGTTAGAGTATTTAGTCTAAAAGCATTTTCCCCTAGGATCTCAGCAATTTGGTAAGGGCCTAACCAGAGTTTGTCAAAATTTTGGTGATTGCCTTTCTTTTCACTTGCCTTATCCCATAACAACACTAGGTTTGATATCTTAAAAGCCTTTATCTTGGCTCTTTTGTCAAACCACCATTTGACAACAGCTTGATGCCTAAAGAATTGTTGAAGGGTCACATCTTTCTGCTCTTCTAATTTCAACAAAGTAGCTAACCTGACCTCTATCCTACTGTCATTGGAGTAGAATTTTTGCATGAACTTAAGGATAGGTATTTGTAGATGGATAGGAAAGATAGGCTCTTGGCCATATACCAGCTTGAATGGTGAGGTGTTTAAGGCAGCCTTAATCCTAGTTCTATCTGCCCATAATGCTAATCTAAGCTGGGTATGTCAGTCTCTAGGGTTATGCTCTAATAGTTTCTTAATGACCCTTAAGAGATTCTTATTGGTTGACTCTGCAACTCCATTGCCTTGTGGATAATAATTTGAAGAATATTTCAAGACAATATTGTGGTCATATGCCCAAGAAATAAATTCAACAGAAGAGAAAGCATAATCATTATCACATACCAGAAAGAAGGGTACCCCAAACCTTGTAGTGATGCATTCGGTAAGGAACTTAATCACTACCTCTATGGTGATGTTCTTGCAAGGTATAGCCTTCATCCACCTTGTGCAGTAGTCAGTGGCAGTCAAGATGAATTTATGTCCTACAGAGGAATTCAGGTTAATCACTCCAATGAAATCTAGTGCCCACTGGGCAAATGGCCTCACCTCGTAGACAGGATGTAATGACATGGCTGCATGGCATTCCCTTGGTGCAAAAATCTGGCAAACATGACATGTCCTCACATGCTAATGGGAATCTTTGAATACACAGGGCCAATAATAACTAGATCAAAGGATCTAGTGTGCCAAAGAATCTGTAGACCCATGACCTGTGCCATGCTTCCCATGAAACTCAGAAATCACCTACTCGGCCTCTTGATGATCAAGGCATCTAAGGTATACTCCTTCAAAATTCCTCCTGTATAGCAACCCTCCTTTGATCATGTAATGAGAACTCTACAGTCTTAGGGCTCTCCTTTGAGTGGCATTCATTCCTTCTGGACATCAATTGTTGAGCATAAAGCATGTGGTATCAGCATACCAGGGGTCGTTAGAGAAAGATAGGGTCATGTACTGCTGACAGATGATGTTATCTCCAGCATTTGCCATGGATTGGGACAAACCTATTCCCCTAATTAGTTTCATGGGATGTATCTCCAGATCAAATTCTTGCAATATGGCCATCCATTTGCCTCTCCTTTCTCCCAGCTCGCTCTGCATGAGTAAGGACTTCACAGCTACATTTGGAACTACAGCGACGACTTGGCTTCAGAGAATGTAATGCTAGAATTTCTTGACAGCCTGTACTAGCGTGAAAGCTTGCTTCTCAAGAGACGAGTATTTGATTTTCACATTTTTGAATGGAGAGCTCATGAAAGCAATTGGTCTCTCCTTTGCCTCAGCTTTTCGTTGGGTTAATACAGCTGCACATGAATGTTCATAGGCAAAAGAGTAAATGTAGAATAGCCTAAGATAGTCAGGGTTGGTAAGGACTAGCGCTTCTGAGATGGATCATTTGACTTATGAAGATGTGGCCTTTGCTTCATCTGTCCACTCTATCTTGGCATCCTTCTTCATCATTTCATTTAGAGGCTTTACAATATCTGCAAAGCCTGTGATGAACTTCCTCACAAAGTTGATTTTCCCAAAGAAAGATTTCATTTATTTCTTATTTCTTGGCCTGGTGATCCTCAGGATGGACTCGACTCGATCTGGGTCGATTGAAATCCCTCTTTATGAAATTATGTGCCCCAAGAGCTTCCCTTCAAAAACTCTGAACACACATTTGCCGGGATTCAGGGAGATGCCATATTGGATGCATCGTTCCAAAACCTTGGCCAAGTCCACAGCATGATTCAGTCGGTCCTTGGAGAACACTATTAGGTCGTCCATGTAAACAATGATGCACTTACTGATTAGATCCTCAAAAGCTATATCCATGGTGCACTGGAAAGTTGCTCCAGCATTTATCAGACTGAATGGCATCCTTCTGTATGCAAAAGTTCCCCATTTCATAGTGAAGGTTGTCTTCATTCTGTCTTCACAATCGACCATTACTAATTGTAGCCAGAATAACTGTTTAGAAAGGATATCATCTAAGATCCATTGACTATTTGCAACACTTCATCCAGAGAAGGGAGCGGGTAGTTGTCCTTTTTTGAGGCTCTATTGAGATTTCTGAAGTCCACACATAGTCTGATCTCCCCATTTTTCTTATGAACTGGGACTAAGTTAGCCACCCAGGTGGAATGGCGCATGGGGAAGATTATCTTGGTAGAGAGTAATTTCTGGACTTCTTTATAGATCAATGGTTCAATCAAGGAATTGATAGGGCGCTACTTTTGTCAGAAGGGCTTAACCTCAGGCTTCAAGGGGATAGTGTGAGTCATAACCGAAGCATCAAATGTCTGGAGGTCTTCATACCCCTAGGAAATTGTAGCAATATCTTTTTTAAGCACCCTCAATATGTCTTCTCTAATTGCTTTAGGGAAAGCCTTTCCTATGTATACATTCCTTTCAAGGCCAGCATCAACCAATTTAACTGTTTTATACTCACCTCCCTTCTCTTCAGCTGATATTTTCTCTCGAGCCCTTGGATCTGAGTCAAAAATTCTTTCTAGAGCAACCATTCCCTTGGGAATGTTATTAGTTTTCAGATTAAGGACCCCTTCTGTATCACAATCCCCAGGGTTCCAATTTCCTTGATCCCTATTGGAATCATCAATGATTTGCCCTTCAAAAACATCAGAACTTGTTGGGAAAGCAAGGATATGTCGGTCATCATCAAAAACTTGAAAATTCTTGACATTGTCAGGAACAGTTGGGGTAGACATTAGTTCCACTAAGAATCTTTTGAATTTGTAGCCTTGCATAGGTTCCAAGGTACTTGTAGCAACAGCCAGTGAATCAGCTACCTAATTTTCTTCTCTAGGGATTAAGCTAATCCCAAAAGCATCAAAGTCTTCAATCAGGTTCCATACCCTATTCCTATATGCTGCCAGCCTTTTGTTGTGACATGTATATTGGCCGCACACTTTCCTAATAACTATTTCTGAGTCTCCCTTGACCATCAAGGTAGTGACCTTCTTCTTATGAGAAAAAATCAGTCCCCGTGCCAGAGCTTCATATTCTACCACGTTGTTTGTGCATCCAAATTGCAACCTATAAGAAGCAAAGAAGGTTTTCCCTTGAGGGCTAGTTAGTACAATTCCAACACCACTGCCTGTCCTAGATCTGGATCCATCAAAGGTAAGGGTCCACAACTGATCAGTTGTTGGAGTTGATTTTTTTGAAGTTGTTATGGGGTTTTGATCTAGATGAGTCAGAGATGGTACTCCTTGATCTTTTACATCAGGTACAAGGGAAGGGTATTTGACTAGTTCCTTTGGAATAATTTTCAATTCCTGCATAGAAATATTATGTGACCCACAGTTATCCTCTCGACATTCACTTGCATCTTGGGGTTGCTCCTTACCAGTATATTGATTTGGGCATGTGTCTAGAGTAGGTTTGATCTGAGAAGGGATTTCTTTTGAAAGTGTTGTATCCCTGGTTAATATGGTTGCTTCCTTGGCCTCAAATGAGAAGCAGTCTGTAATGGTCTCAAAGCAACTTGTGCCAGCTTCCCCAGCTTGGGAAGCATGATTTAAAATGTTCCTGCAAGGTTGACAAATTAATTCAGAATGATTTTGATATGTACCTTGCACCAGTTAGGGAGCAGGAGATTTTGCAGATCTATATTTTCCCCTAAGACCAGTTGGTCTTGTTGCGGCTTTCTAACCAAGGCCTGTTGATTTTCATCAATGATGGGGTCAGGGCTTTTTTTTTTTGACATGTCTTCAACACTAAGAACCGAGAAGGTTAGGATTTCCTCTTGTTTATAAACCCCCATCTTAGTCTTAAAGTAAGCCACCTCATTGAGACAATCATACTCATTGATAATATGCTTGAGGTGAGGCTCACTTTCAATCCTAATCTGATTGGGAATCCCTTTCCATGATAGCCACATATGTGAAAAGTCAAGGGAAAAATATCCCCCTAAATTTTTCATCAAATCTCGGCTTAGCAGCATACCATAGGTCTCAAAAATATCTACCACTTGAATATCTATGTTGGTTAGGATCCTGGGATCTAATCCTACTTGAACATGTATGTCTCTTAATTCTCCTACCACATTAACCTCTGTCTTGTCAAGTTGAATGACCTTCTTATTGGTTTGAATGGGGTTTAATCCTAACTTCTTGCATATGGAAAATGGCATGACATTTCCCGAAGCCCCTAAGTCCAACAAACAGTTATCTAGGTTCTTGCCAAAAATTCTTAAACTTAAAAGGAAAGGTGGAGTACTTACCTTGTTTCTGTATAAGGCTGCATTCATGTCCCCAGTAGGTTCCACCTTGCTCTTTCCTTTTGACTTATCAGCTTGTTCTAGATCCCTCAGCACTATCTCCCTTTGAGCAAGGAACCACTTCAAGATGTCAAAGAATGACAAAGAAGTTTTCTATCTCTGCATCTCAGAAACAACATCAAATTATGTGTTACAACTAGCAGCACTTTTGAAAATGGCAGAGGAATTACCCTTATTGTGGAAGTCAGGCAGGCCTTTTGGTGGAGGAGGATTATTATCAGCACCTTGATTTGGAGGCACCATATGATTAGGGGGTGTTGATGTAGTGAATGGCCCCTTACTTTGATTTCTCAGTAAGTGTCCTCGTTTTGACTGAAAGGCTTGGGCATCATATGTATCTCCCTCTGGTTCATTCTCACTTTGCATTGGGAATGAGGGCTCTTCTTCAAAGATATCATAAGCCATTGCAGTATCTAGTGAGCCACCTCCTTTGTTTGAATTCCCCTGGAATGTATGGGCATCTTCGTGTGCCATCTTCACAACTATCTCCATTTGAGGGTAGTTTACCTTAGAATGGGTTGTTGTATTATGCAGCCTACACCAATTGGTCATGAAGTTGAGGTCAGCCACACTTGCAGTATGTGATCTTTCCTCATTTGTTTGATAATTAGGAGGAACTCCCACATTACTAGGCCCTGTGTTCCATTATCTGTTGTTATTTGTTCTCTGGTTGTACCCTCTGTTTTGGTTTTGATAACCTCTTTGGATGTAATTATGGTTGTTTCTATTTTGATTAGGGTAGTTCCCTTAGTTTTGGGAAGGGTTCAACTGAAGTTGAGCCATGTCATTCGTAACTTGAGACAGTGTTTTCTTCAAGGTTTCTACCTTGTTCATAAGATGAACTATCTTCTCACTTTCCACACTCTTAGTAACAGGTGGCTGACCACCATAATTTGATGTTCCCACTTGGTTATGATAACCCTGGGAACTTTGAGGAACCTATAGTTGTTGAGAGAGATCAGGAGTTCCAGCAGCAAAGAATGGAACTGGTGGATGGGTTTGCAATTTAGCATAGGCCCATAATGTGAAGGAGACATTCCTAGGACAGTGTTAAATAGAGGAGTTGGGCTAGACATCTGATAGCCTACTGAAGGGAAACCCCCTCCTAGGCCTCCTTGTTGAAACCTGGTTTGTTGTTGTAGCTTGATAGCTAGGTGGTAGACTTTGGATAGAGAATAAATTTCAGCTGGTTGGTAAGTCCTCTACAAGAACAAACCTAGCAAAGGTTCTATAACCCTAAAGTAAGCTAGAATGGTGCTGCCCTTGGTGACTAGATAGGGATCTTGCAATCTCCTATACATTCACTGGAATCTGGTATTGAACAAAGGCAAGGGTTCGCCTGGTTCCTTTCTGATAGTAGAAAATTGATGATATAGAAGAGCTGGATCCACATAGATTATGAACTAATTAATAAAATCATTTTCTAGGTGTGTCCAGGTCAGAATAGAACCTTGAGGGAGATTAACATACCAATTGTAGGTCATATCCCCTAAGGAATAAGGAAACAACCTACAGACTACATCCTGGTGGGCTATCTGAGCTCTAGTACAAACATCCTTAAAAGCTTGTATATGCTCTTTAGTACTCCTTGACTCACCATGAATGTACTTAGGACAAAATTTCTTAGGGTTCTTAGGAAAGTCATGAAAACCTCCAGGAATAGTCCCCAATGGAGAGGGATTATTCTAAAAGAATGCCATTAGTGGCGGCAGTGGTTGAGGTAGTTGTTGTATGGGTTGAACCAGCTGTGATGACAATTAAGATGGACATGATGGTGGATTGAGAGGTACCCACTGGGGTATTGGTGAAAATCCTAGTGGAGTGAGCAGAGCTGATAAAGGTGGTATGATGGTTGCCCCAGTCTTATGATTCTTGTATCTGGTTAGGGTCTTGAGTTCTATAAAAGGTGTTGGATTTTGAGCTAATTGAAGAACTCTGTGGGGCTCCTCTAATGAGAAAGACTGAGCTTTATCAAGTTTTCCCTTCTAGGCCCTCCTTCTAGCGCCAATTCTTGTTGATGGCAATTTTGGCACCACAACAATGCAAAAAAAATATTGCTATTTTGCTTCTCTTGAAAGAGAAAGGCAACACATGGATGCCTTAGCTCCCAAGGTCCTTGTAGTTGGGTCTCAATTGTACTGATGTTACTCAGTGGTCAATGCAATAGTAATGTTCAAGGGGCCTGCTGGTGTTGAGCTTCTAGATTGTTCTAAGATCAAGTATGAAATGAAACCTACTTTAACTGGGGTTTTAAAGAAACAACAAAAGATAGATCAGGGTTTTGAAACAGAAAAGAACAATAGTTCATCCAACTTCAACCAAACTTGTTAACTTCAAGGAATTTGTAAACCAAAACTACAGCACAAGATAAGCTTGTGATTGACACACACAACCTCTTTCATTCACAGTGCTAATTCGCATAATAGATTTTTAATTACCATTTAAATAAAACACAAAATAATATTTCATTCCTTGAAGGCTCCACAAATCAAATGATCAATTTAAGACAAATATCATTTAGGAACACAACATGAAGTAGATTAAACTCTGATTGCTTCTACTGTATTAAAAAAAATAAACAATATTTACAAGGCTGGCACAATCACCAGTGTATAGAGAATCTGAGGCTCCAGATTATTTCCAACTACACTAAGAGAACTCAGAAAATACATTACAATCTATACTGAAATCTTACTGCTAACCAAGAAGACAAAAGAAGCTCTCATTATTGAGAATCAAGATGTAACTCTACCTCCTTTTGTTAACTCACTAACTCCTAACAGTTCTAATTCTAAACAGTTCTCAGTCTAAAATTTCTCTAGCCTTCAAAATTCTAATCTCTTATTGTCTAATCTAGAAGTGCTAACACTAAAAATTCTAACTTTTGAAGATTTATCCCTTACAAAGAGGCAAGATACAAAATGCATCAAAAGGATGTGCTCTCCCCCTGTACTAGGGTTTACAAAATATCTTAGACTATAGAAGAGTTGGCTCTCAGATCTTTTTGAGGAAAGTCAAAACAACATTCAATGTGAATCCTTATTGTACATGTTGATGAAGTATTCCCACTCGCAGGAGAAGTCTTTTTAGATCTTTTAACAACTGCAGCATTAACTCTAGCATCTTCATGTCCACCTTTGAAATCCCTCACAGAGTCGCCTTGAATGCTCCAAAATATCTGCATTAATATTGATTTGCCTCTACTAGTAGTCACCACAATTGTCCCACTGAGTCCCAATTTCTTCTCTCCTTTGGCCTTTCTTTTTGTTTTGGAACTTCTCTGTAGGTTGACCATTCTCTTGGAAATGCCATCGGGCCTTCTTGCAGATCTAAACATTTTTCCCTAGCTAAACCATCGCCACCTATTTCTCAGAAAGAATCCATCCGGTTTGCATTCTATTGGTCTTCTTTCCCAGGAACATTCCATTGGTCAAAGGGACCAATTAATCAGTCTTTGGCTTCTTCTGACTGGTCGGGCATATGCCAAACAAGCTCCTCAGGCAGTCAAAGGTGGACCAATCAACATCGTTTGTCGATGACACACCATCGATGTCTCCCCAACATGATCTCATCCTTCAGCAGTCATAGGGGTGACATGGGACATTAGTGAGACCTTTTGGCGAGTTGTAGGAGTCATACCAAGCTCCAAAAGAACATTGGCAAGATAGCCACTCGTCGATAGGAGATCACAGCGATGATATCCCTCTCTTTGGCTCAGAGTTCATTTTCCTTTTGGCAAGACTTCTTAATTTGCCCAAGTCATGGCGATCCCCCATGGTTATACTGATATCTATTTTTCTTCATGAACCTACCGCTATCGGAAAGACTTTCATAGTTGCCAAGACCTCCTGGTGAAGATGCAAACCCTTCAGTGAGCTTCTTCATAGCGGCGAGACTATAATATTTCAGGGAGACCCTTCCCTAAACTTTTTTCTTCTTACCAAGCCCATTTCCTTTGCTAAGACACCCTAGAGTCACCTAGACATTTCGTCGAGTGCCCTTTATTCTTCTGGAGTCTCCCCAATTTCCTTTGCTTCGGCGTAACCTCCATGAGTTAGTGAGACATTACACCGAGTCCCATATCCTTAACGATTTTGTTTTATTTCAACCAGACCCTGTTGAATCGGTAAGAGATTATACCAATATTACTTCACATCGGAAAGACTTTTCCTCTTCACCGAGACCTTATATTGAGGTCTTCTTCTTTCACTGAGTTGCTCACTAGTCGGCCCATGTTGTCGCTATAACATCACCTCTTCAGCCGAACATTATGTGGAAGGGATCACCCTTTGGCTTTCCCTTCATTTCATTGAGACCTTTCTGCAGTCATGCCGACATGGGCTCTTTCGTTTCACACATGTCACTGTAGCATCCTCCTGTTGGGGAGATGTCTTATAGAAACCTTATGTCTCGGCGAGAACCTCTGCATGTTGTTTCTTTGGTCGCTAAGACATATTAATTCTCTCGCCACAGACCACTAATAGAATCCCCTTCGTGGCACATTGGTGCAACTTTGTGAATTTTCCAAAACCATACGCCGATGAAGATGACTTTCGCTGAAGGGAAAACTCGTTGTGCAGCATTCGGGGAGACCTTGTGAACTCGCCAAAACATCTTGGCAGGGATAACACCTTATGTCGATATAGGAATCTTCCAGTCGCCGAGACCATGAATGATGTCTTGGCGATAGATGCCTGTATATGATTTTTTATCATCGTGGCATCTCTAGGGTTGTGCCGATAGGCATCATAGATGTATGTTAAGCAAAATTCACCAGTAGTCGACAAGACATCTGCAAGGTCTTGTCGACTTTCTCCTTAGATGATTTTTATGACCAACTGAATCAGGGAAAGCATTCCAACTGAGCCCCCCTTGACAAATACCATCATGTATGCGATTCAGTCCTACATTCAACAAAGAAAACCTTAATGAAGATCACAAGGACAAAAGTTAAATAATCAAAACACCATTGCAACAAATCCCATGCCAGCAGGGTGTAGTTAAATTTTCAAACAAAATGATCATACAACAGTTTGGGTTTCAGGCTGACCTGCGGAATCCAAGCCAGGGAGGAACTTCAGAGAATTCTGAGTCAGGTGGATTCTAGTGGAATAAGCATGAAACCATGCATTAGAAACTCAATCTGATCATTATCAAACCTGAAATAGCACATGAGACCCCAAAATAGCATCAATTAATCATAAAATGCATCATTATCCATTAGCTAATCCAGTTACTACAAACCTCTCCACACTTCCTTAGACTCTAGGGAAATCCACGTGGGACGGATTTTCGTGAAAGAGAAAACCTTCCCGCAAATCTGGAAAAGACAGGGGACAACGAATTTCTAAAAAATCCAGTCCAAGAGGAAATCTATGAAAAAACAATGCCTAGTCGGAGTTTGAGTGGGATCCAGGAAAATCTGGATGGGGTGGAAAATCCTGAACCCAGGAGAAAACCTAAATTCCAACTGAGGCAAAACCAAAAAAACCAAAGGTAAAGAAGGGAAAAGAAAGGGGGACCTGATTTGGTTCTAACTCAAAATTGGGTGGTTATGCAAGGCATAACAATTACCCTGCGATGTAGAAGAATTATTATCTTTGATAACAGGTGTGGATGATGTTTTTAGAAGGTCTAAGTGGGTCAGGTCGACTTTATATTCCTAAATGAAGAAATCAATAAATTCTAGAGGACCCCAATCATCACCAAGACATGCATTCTTTTGGGAAGAGGAAGACTTAGGATTTCTCGCTGCAGAAGGATCTTCCTTAGGGATGTTTATCTCAAGAGATCCTTTGTAGTAGGTACTATTGGAGTAAACATCGACACAATGGAAGACACTAAAGGAATAAGAGTAGGCACAACCAAAGCCTGACCAACAGTTTCCATCTCACATAGGTGTATAGCATCAGGGTCATCCTTAACTATGACTACTTTGTTGTTGCAAATAAACTCAAGAGATTTATGCAAGGTAGATGGGACTACACCCATAGCATGAATCTACATTCTACCAAGAAGAAGGTTATAAGTTAAGTTTTCTGACATAACATATACAAGGGTAAGTATGGTAATGGGTCCAAGCTGCAAAGGTAACACTATCATACCTAGAGCTTGTTGTGCAACATTATTGAACCCATGAATAACAATAGAAGAAGCATTAAGAGAAGATGGATCAATATTAATCTTAGGAAATAGATCAATGCTACATGCATTGAGCACCGAACCAATGTCAATGAGAGTACATCTAATGCCAATTTTATTAATATTAACTATAATCATTAGAGGATCTGCTTGCTTCTGTACTTTTGGAGGCAGGAGCTCTTGCAGACAGAACATGATATTCGGTGAATCTACACTAATATATGCCATCAATGCATTAGCATCCATCAGCCTAGCAGAAGAAGGCAAGAGGATATTTTATAAGGCTTCTTGAAGCATACCTTGATAAATCAGAGTAGACTAAAGCAAGTCCCACAGCGAGATCTTAGCCGGAGTAACCTGAGGTTGCTCGACAAGATTGTAATCACTAGGTGCTTTGGTTGTAGGTTGAGGATCTTGAAGAAGGCTTGGTTGTTTATTCATTCTATTCTCATAAATATGGGATACCGCTCTATAAGAGGGAGCCTTAGAAGGATCAGGAGAACCACCATCAATAGAACAAACCCTTTTAGAAGAAAGACTAGCTGGGATCATGTAAATGATCAGTCTCTTAGGCCTTTGGGGTAGTAGAGACATCGATTGCATTTATAGAATCATCATAGCTAGTAGAGTAATTATTCAAATACATATTCTCAACATCAATCCAAATAGGATCAAATGTGGAATAATCACTTGAAGAAACATTCTCAACATCGATCTAGGGAGAATCAAATGTGGAAGGAGGTTCATCAGTTACTAACACATCATCTCTAGAAGAGAGTGCATTAGAACAAAGATGAGATTCATCATTCAAAAATGCAACATCTCTAGAAGAGAGTGCATTGGAACAAAGACGGGATTCATCATTGAAAAATGCAATGTCTCTAGAAGAGAGTGCATTGGAATGAAGGGGAAGTTCATCATTCACAAATGCAACATCTCTAGAAGAGAGTGCATTAGAATGAAGATGAGATTCATCATTCACAAATGCAATGCCTCTAGAAGAGAGTACATTGGAATGAAGAGGAAGCTCATCATGTTCACAAATGCAACATCTCCAGAAGAGAGTGCATTATAATGAATATAAGGTAGAGTAACATTGAGAAAGGTATCAATGATTTCATCTTCTTGCAACAAAATATCCTTTAAAGCAAGAGGACATTTGTGAGAAGGATCAAAGACATCAAGTGGCATAGGAAAGGCCAAGTCATTGTCACATGCATGAAATGGAATATCATTAACATTTTTAACCAAATTAGATATTGAACTAATAAAAGAAGATATTAAATTCATTACGATTTTTTTTGGTATTTTCTATGTTCTAGTAATTTGCATTTTTAGAGGTCTTCAGAGTGGAATTTGGGGTTGGAACTTGCGTTGGTCCCTAAAATTCAACTACCAAAGGCACTAGTATTTTAGGGACTAAACAAGTTCTCTAGGAGACCTTTCCAGTGCAAACGGTTCTAAATTTTGTGCATCGAGTCAAGGTTATGATCCCGCCAAGTAGGGGTAAATAGATTCCTAGTTTTTCAAAGAACACTGTTGTTCACATCGGGTACACCAAAATATAAAAGAGGGAGATTTGCTACTCATGATTTCTCTTTGTTCAAAGAGCCTCATAGGGTGAAATTCCCTAATCTACCTCAGGAACAATGTCGAGAGTTCCAAAATCCGAAAGAGCAAGTCACAAAGATTTTCTAGATAGACAGAAAAGCTCTTGGCCAAAGGACGTTAGCAAAAAATACGAACTACAATGTGAAACACTGGTGTCCTAGATGTGCACTGGCATCTCATATGGACCAAAGAACGAGGATGTCTCAGGAAATACCTAAATGACTACTTACACTCTGATTACTGAGAACTCCTAGAATGCAAGAAAGTAGCAAGAAGTGATAAGATTGAAATGAAGTGAAATAGAAATGATAAAGATAAGGAGAAGAAAGGAAATACTTATGACTGTGCAAGTGATGAAGCTTCTAGCTCATGAGTGTCTTCAATACTTGCACACAAGAGGAAGAGAGAAATTGTTGGGTGGCTGTATAGGGGCTTGCCTCAATCAGACCCTGTTTTGGTGTTCCCACCTCCATAGACAACCAGATAGATAGAGAGAAAAGTAGAAATGAAGTAAAGAGCACTAAAGCACTACAAAATAGTGTTATGCTAATCAACCAAGTAATAGAGGAGAGGAGTCAAAGCTTACCACCTCCACCAAGAGCGCTCAAGGCTAATGGGGGAGAAAATGAGAGGAACTCAAACCTCTATTGCAATGGTGTTTTGTTCCACACTTTCTCTACTGAAGTGGTGGAATGTTGATGTTGTTACTATGAAGTGTAAAGTGTTTAGAGATTGAAGAGATGGTGAAGAAGCTACTTAGATATTGTGGATATATTGTGAAGCTAGTGAATGAAGTGAAGAAGTTCTTAGAAGATCCCAATGCATATGGAAGGACTGAATTTTAAGGGGAGATGAAGAAAACAGCCATATTTAGGTCGGTCAACCAAGGAGGGCATTACAAATCAACCCCCAATGGGAAGTGTAATGCCTTTGCAAGTTCAGTCGTAGGAATCTACCAGGGATATAAGCATGCCGCCCGGGTGTCCCCGATAGAAACACCTCCATTGATGCTCAAAATAGGCACCAAGTGGGATGCACACAACAAGATTAGGTGGAATTAAGCCTCCAAACTTGGTTTTCTAAGGTAGATAAAGGAAAAAGGGGATTTGCATAGGAGATGAAAATTCGATCTTATACACTCATATGATTAAATAACAATATAATTATTGTAACATGATCATCATCTATAATTAAAACAAGTGAGTCAAATATCTATAATTTAATTGAATTTGACAACATCCATCTTGAGCAGTAAATTAAAATCATCATACTTAGTAAATATTCATCCAAAAATCATTGACCACTTTTAATATATATAAATTGACAAGTCAATACTGATAAGATCATCATCATATATAACTAAAACAAGTGAAATTCAAATATGCTAGTACATCAAAAACATGTCAAAATGATACATGTCCAACAATCGACATAAGTGAAAATGATACATGTATAAATGATATAAATAAAATTGATAAATTATGTAACTCAAATTGATACAAGTCAAGATGATACATGTCCAAATGATATAGTGAAAATGATAAATGTCAATATGATACAACTCAACAATATAGTACTATAGGCTGTGAATTGATACATATGATAGTAACCATGAAAAGAGTCATCATAAAAATATATCAACAATGATCCATGGTGTAGTCTATATGATCATGAATATTACTAGTTACTATCACCAACTATCTCATCATCATCATCACCATCGTGATCATCATCATCATCATCATCATTATTGTCATCGGCTTCAGTTTCTTCTGTATTTGCATCATCATCATCCTTTGTCATGTGATCTATACTGGAAAAACCAATATTTTATGGATCTATATCATGTTGAGGATCATCTTGATCTTTTGGAAGACCAATGTTCGGCAAAAAAAAAAAATTAAAATGAAAAGTTATTATTTATTTCATGCAATAATTTATTTTTCTGTTATATATCTAATATTACAACATATGGGACAAAACCATAATCATATTATATCATATCAAAGTGCACATACGATAATAAAATTTCAAAAAAGTTACAGCTAATACTAGTGAGTTAGGAGAAACTTCATCTTTCAAAAACAAAGCCAATTACGTTGGCAAACTTGTGGATTAGGCCAGCATTTGGTGGAAGAGGAAGAAAAATGTCTAGAACTCTCGAGGCCCACCATAATAGATTTCAATATTCAACCATGAGAGAAAAAGAGAGAGCTGATATCGTGTATCAAAACATTAAGCATGCATTCTTCTAGCCAGCGGAGAAGGAGATGATTACTTGGCTTCATTTTCATTTGCATAACCATATCATGTGGAACCAAGAAGACCAAGGATGTTCAGTTTTATGTGGAGGTAATGGATGTGGTCCAAAATTTAGGAGGAAAGAAGGTCAATGTATGATCTTGATGAAATTGAGGAAGAACAACAAGAGAGGGATAGGAAAAATAAAATCAATACAGAGTTTCAAGGATTTGTCAAGTGAGTAAGAGAGCTATGGGAGTAGCCTCATCTAAAATATTTTGAACTAGAGTTTGATATACCATTTAGAGACCTTGGTTTTCATGGAGTTCCTTTCAAAGCCTCTATTTT
The DNA here is from genome assembly GCA_007258455.2 of Sequoia sempervirens. Lineage (NCBI taxonomy): Eukaryota > Viridiplantae > Streptophyta > Pinopsida > Cupressales > Cupressaceae > Sequoia > Sequoia sempervirens. The sequence continues at coordinate 1,048,799,621 of VDFB02271358.1, read as the reverse complement.
ATTGTTCCTATGGTAAACTATTTGGTAGAGTTGGTGGAATTACCTTTCTTAGTAATCACTATTAGTGAGATTGAGATTGTTAGCCTTGAGAGAGTAGGACTTGGGAAAAAGGCATTTGATATGGCTATTGTTTTCAAAGACTTCAAGTGGGATGTACTCTGCATTGACGCCATTCCTCAATCTTCACTTGATGGCATCAAGGAATGGCTGAACTCCATGGATATAAAGTATTATGAAAGTAGAATGAACTTGAACTGGTGGCCAATTTTGAAGAGTATTACTAATGATCCAAATAAATTTATTGAAGATGGTGGTTGAGAATTTTTGAATATGGAAGCTAGTGATTCTGATTCTAATAATTCAGAAGAGTCAAATCAAGGATATGAACCTTCTAATGTAGAAGAGGAATCATAATCATATTTCTTGTAGCCACCATCAAGAGTGTTACAATCCAACAAGATGGAGGGAATTCTTATATAAGGATAATTTTCAATGTTGTAGGTACTGACTTTAATGCCAAATACAATGGCAACATTGAAATTCCCTAGCAATATTTATGTTAAGGAAATTTCCTTTAGATGCAAGGATTCAAAGCACATCAACCATGTGGTACAAATGATTAAATCCCAAAGACAATCTGCAGCAATGAAAGAATAGTAGTTTTGCATAAGACTAGTTTACATTTCATAGTTTCATTTCTTTACATCATTTAGATACACCTCACAATCACACCCTTGCATCCCTAATCTTTGAATGAAATCACCTTGAATGAATAATTATATCATGAAAGAGACATTTCCTCAACCAACCTTCTAGGTGAAAAACCCTAGGAGGCACAATTGGGGGAATTCCCCTCTTTCCATAACTTTATATTCATTTTTGGTGGTTCACAAAGATCAATGGTTGAGAATTTATTTCTAAGTGTCATTACGAAAATGTAATGTACTAATTGTGTAGTATGGTGGAAACACTTTGATGTTTCATTCACTTTAATTTTTTTTTTTAAATGAACTTTATACTACTAAGTGATTTTATTTTTAAGTGATAGAGTCAGCACACAAGGAGATTTTAGATTGCTCATTGCAATGCATCGGGGAGATTCTAAGATCCAACAAAGCCAATAAATATTAATCTTTTCAAGAATCAAAATCTAGGTAAGTGAAAGACAAAATTCATATGGCTACATTTCATTGTTTCTTAAAATATTATTTTGTCAAACTTTGAAGTTTGGGTTTAGGGTTGAGAGACTTAAGAAAAATAAAGGAGGAATTCACTATTTCACATTGTATAAGCATGTATATGACCAGTACCACTAGCAAACCAAAGAAAGTTGTTGGGAAAGGTAGAGCAAAATCAGATAAAAAATACATTATGTTGGATTGCTTAAAATACCAGGCTTCATTGATGAATACCATGATATTTATAATCCTTAAATTTATGGTAGGTGTACCTTAGAACTTATATTTTCATCTGAGAATAAGTTTTCAAACCAAATGCAAGTTAATAGTTTTAGTGCATCATGAGTAAGTGGATTAGGGTGCATGATTATACAAAGGTTTTCCCTTGCCCAAAATTTATCATGGTCTGTGCCCAAAATTATGATGATAATAAAAGAGAAATTGTTAATAAAGATAGCAAAGAAGAATTGTTATCCATTAATTCAGAAGAACTTGGAAAAGTGTTGGGGTTTACAATTCAAGAATTTGGAAATATCCATATTAACCTAGAAAATATTGCTAGTGATAATGAAGTAGTGAATGGAAGGGAGAAAAATTATTTCATAAATAAAATAGTTCAGGATAATATACAAGTTAGAAAAAAATTGAAAGGTAATCATAATCCTCCTTATGGTTTTGATATCTTTAAACCATGGGTTTAGGATACTATTTCCATGCTAGCATTTTGCCTTAGATTGGATAGCAATTGGGAAGTGGGTGCAAGCCTCCTTGAAATGGTATATAATATATATCATAGTGTTCCACATGTCAAATATAAGTTTATTGAGCACATTGTAGAATCCATGCATGAATATTTTTTAATGATTAAAGGAGGTGCACACTTGAAGTCCACTAAAACATTTAGGTTCACAACCTACTTGTGCTATTTTTTTCTATTCAAATTTAGAGGAAGTTTTTAGACCAACAAGCTTCAGATTCAACCCTATAGTAATGCTGAGGAAAATAAAATGGCTCCAATATATGATTGGACCACTGAGATAAGGATGCATGATTCTCAAAGGAACTACAATCATTTTGTAGACTGTTTTTTTGCTCCATTGCATCAAGCAATTACAAATGCTCCAATGCCTAGATTTCATGTCATGTAAAAATTGCATTCAACTAGGAAAATAAATAAAATTGATTGATTGGTACTTAATGGAGAATATATTGTGCTAAGATTTTATGGATCAGGAGTAGAGCCATACAAAATTCCAATACATGTGATAGAAAGGGTTTTTGCATTGGAATATGCAAGGAAGATGTGTAAGGAAAATTAGATGTGGAAAACAATTCTCCTAACGTCAATACCTCAGGAAAGAATGTAGATACACTTTAAAATTTACAATTACAGTCCAATTAAGTTGCACTATGAAACAAACAATAGAAACAGAGTATTTGACAATCACACATGAACACCAGATATACGTCGAAAAACCCTTATGGGAGAAAAACTCACCACACCAACAGAAATCACTTTGTATTACAGTAATGAAATTACATACAACTTCCAGACTTATCTTTCTGGTGTCATTATACAACAACATTCACCATTAACCAAATTACATAGGAACCTTTTCTGATTATAGTCTTTATAGAATTGAATCCACACTAATACAGTTTGAACTCTTCACTCTCTACTATTGATCGAACCAACCTACTACAATCTAAAATCACAAAGTATATCTCTGTTGTTCCATGTCTGTCAAGCTTTCTCACAGAACCATCGCAATTGACTGCCTTCCAACTATTCCCCTTTGGCTCCTTCTATTCGTCCATGAGACTCCACATAGGACGGTTAACCGGTCAACAAATTCATATTGTATTGGCATCTCGGTGAGACACTAACAATGTCTCGCCGATGCCACATATACTTCATATTGATGTCGCCAAGAGTCATCATAGTCACCAGGATGTTCTATCGAGCTTCAAGAGATACACTGAGTCATCACGTAGTCGCCTTGACCTATAGCTTTTGCCAGGAGATCATAGCGAGATATCAAAGGTTACAATGAAGTCATATCGACATGAGTATTTCATTCGGCAAGAGTATCGAGCTTCAGTGAGACTTCATATCGATGTCACAAGTCATTTCGAAGAGTAGTCGGCAAGACAAGAGCTTATCACCAAGACATTTCCCCGTGATCATTAAGTTACCCTGAAGATTCTTCAACATTGGAAAGACTCATCAGAGTCACTAGGACTTCTTATCGAAAACCCAGTGTTCCACCGATGACCACCATTCGACAAGAGTTACACTGAAGACTAAAACTTTAGTCTTCATCGCTGAGACATATTCACTTCGGTAGGACATCTTACTGATGGCACTTCCTTCGGCCAAGTCTCCCCAATGAAACAAACCAAACACTGTCAACGTAACATTTGCTTTTGCGGTGACTTCTCACTGAGCCAACATGAGTTACCCTGAGGACCACAGAGTAAATGCAGTCAGCAAGACTCCTGCAAGGTCATAGAGACCTATGCAAACCATCATGATACCCACTGCTTGTCGGCCAGACATTGTAGCTATCACACTGACTTGGCTCTAATGGAGGTTTCATCCTGTATAGTTTGAGGCACATATTTCCAACAATCTCCCACTTGATCAAGATCATACAGGCACCTCTAGAGCACAAATAATATTTACTGAAAATCATGGGCACTAAGGCCCATTGAACTGGCACACCACCTGAACTAGAGCAGTTGAAGCCTAATGACATGTTTCCCAAAAATCCAGGCCTTGGACGTTTGTGCGGCATGCTAGTGTCCTGGAATTTTTCTAAGTTTGAAATGGGGAATCTTGAATATTAACTCTCTCGACATGTGTCCTAGTAGTCAAAATATGAATGTAACAGCTCTTTTCCAACATTGCATGCAACAAAAAGCCCTCTTTTTCTCTAATTTGGGGGCTCCAAGTCATTCAGTCAAGCTCTATCTACACTTCTTCACTCTTGAGTTCTCTTCAATCTTGATAGTAGCACTTTCACAAGTGAAGCCATGTTGGGCTAAGGTCCTTCCAATAGTCGCAACTCTCAACCAAGCTCTCAACGATGCATTTGTGCACTCTGGAGAGGGTCTAGGCCTATGGGTAACACTCTCTCTATCTTACTATTTTCTCCTACTTGTTCATTCACTACTTTTTAGTGCAAGTTCTACTCCAAAAGCAGGAATTTCTTTCACCACATGATTTGTTTACTTCAAAAACACTCCTTTCCAACTTGGTTGTCTTTGGAGGTGGGAACACCAAAATGAGGTTCTGACTGAGGCAGACCCCTATACAGCCACAACATTTTCCCCTCGTTCTTTTGTGTGTAGGTTGCAAAGTGGAGCTTGAAGTGAAAACCTAAACGTCCGACCGAAGGTAAGTTTTCTCCAAGTTCCTCTTGTGCTTTATTACAAATTTTTTTCTTTCTATTTGGTTATTTCTGTAGACATCCAAATTTGACCACTTCCATATGGTCAAAGTCGTCTCCTTAATAATCCATTTGCTCATTTAAATCGTTCTCTTTTCCGATATTAATTAAATCATTCATTTAATTAATATTGTGTATCTTGCATAAGGTTTCCCAAAGTATTTAATTTAATAAATACTTTTTCCCTTTTTCCTCTCTAAATTAAATAAATGCACCACTTTATTTAATTTAGTCATATTATCTTTTGGAATTTTAAATTTATTTTTAAAATTCCTTATTTCCTCTCTCATTGTCACATCCTCCAACTTTTGCAAGTTGGTCTCTAATCCCTCTTAGCAATTTAACCCTCTTTCTTAGTCATAATTAATTTATGATTAAGATGTGCACACCCCTAATCATCATTAGGGTCCCATCCTCCATAATTTCCCACTCGCCTCTAATGTGTCATTAATTAGTCTAATCAAGTACTTGCACAACCATAATCACCTAATTAGGTCATCTCTAATCCCTATATCATATATGGAATGTGTCCTTAGTCAACTTCATTAAAAGCTTTCTCTTTTTGAACAAGGCACTCCATTCCCCATGTGAATTTTTAATTCACATTTAATCCCCCAATGCATTTAAAAGAATTTTAAATTCCTTCTCTCATCCCCATGAGAATATTTGAGGGATTTTTAATTCCCCACATGTCCTATCACCCACATGGAGACAAGTACCTCCTTTATGAGATCTTGTCCCAATCCCAAGGTACTATGTACCACCTCCATGGCATGTACTATCCTTCCACCTCATGTACAAATCACCCTTTTTAAGCCATATCACATGCCACATGTCAAGATGTGAGGGCTTGTGAGTTCTCAACTCGCCTTAGCCCTACATCTTGATCTTGGTGGCTCAATCTTGACTGTTCATTTCCCTAGAGAATTCCAAAATCTCTATAAATACCCCCTCTTTTCTCTCATTTTAGGGAGATCATTCATTGTAAACAAACTCTTGCAATTTTTTTCTAGGAGCCATACTTAGCCATTTTTCACACTTACATCCACTTTCATCTATTCTCATATCATCATCTAGTTTGTATCTTGTTCCATCCAAGGAGCATACAATACCAAAAAATCAAAGGGCCAACCAAAGGTATAAAGTTTCATTTTGTCATCTTTACTTTGTATTGAATCCAACTAGGCTAATCTTGAGGTGTAGGTTGTTTTTAGTGTTATTTGCATTCTCTTGTTTGTTTTTTGTATTCTAGCACTTAAATTCACCCCATCACATTTTTGGCATGCCCAATGGGACCCACAAATGGGTCTCTTGCTTTCACATTTTCTATTTTTTGACTTTTTGCAAGGTACATATTATAGAGGGGTGGACCCAACCTACACAAGGGTAGATTTGACCTTCCTGGGGCAGACCTAACCTGACAGATAGGTGGACCCACCCTACACAAGCGGACCTGACCTTTCCTAGGGGCGGACCTGCCCTCCACAGACCTCAAAAGTTATTTTTGGCCAACTTTTCACATAGGGGCGGATTTTCCCTCATGGATAGGAGGATTTTCCCTCACAGTCAAGTGGATTTTCCCTCACGGACAGGTGGATTTTCCCTCACAGTTAGCCAGATTTTCCCTCACAGTCAGCCAGATTTTCCCTCACAGATAGGTGGATTTTCCCTCACGGACAGATGGATTTTCCCTAGACAACTTTTTCTTAGAAGGTAGAATTTCAATTTTTAGCAATCTTTTGACTATTTTAAGGGTTTTTAACCCCTAATTTAGGTACACAGTGTAACTAGTAGGTGTCAATCAACCTTGTTTGCTATGTTTTTTGGGTGAGCTATTTGACGTATCCAATCCCCTTATGCCATTCAGTGATCTTGAGTGACGAGAAATCATAGCTTACCACATCCTTTGAGTCCACCCCTTCTATTTTTCTTAGCGGGACCTGCTTGGGGATTTCATCACCCCAAGGGATGATTCCAACAACGTGTACTGGCGGGTATATAAAGGGGGGAGAGCAAAAGTTGTACCTCAATCCAACCATGTTGTAATTGGCAAAGCATCGGGATGATGTGAAGAGTTTGTCTGAGCCTTTTAGGTTCCTGACTCACACTTGTAACGAGTTGGTGTTCACAGTTTCAGCCTCATGTACCGGGTGTATATTGAGGACTCCCTAGTAACCATGTTCATCTTAGATTAGAGGAATTTTTCTACCATACCCTTTCTACTAGACTCAGGCTTGTGTTGTCTAAATTGTCTTCTTTGTGCGAAACCAGTGATTGTCTAATTTATTTCACTCAGTCATATCCTTTTGATTGATGATTGTTGTGTCTTGAGTCCTTTGCCTTATTCTTTTTGTCAAAATTCAAGTCAAACCCATAGACAACCGGATTTTCCCTCACAGACAGTCGGATTTGCCCTCCTTTGTCAAAAAAATTTCTTGTTGGGCGGACTTGACCCATCTAGGGGTAGACTTGACCTATTGACCCACCCCTTTCAAGCCTTTTTTACCTAATTTGATCATTTTTTGCTCCTTGGGCGGACTTGACCCATCTAGGGGTGGACTTGACCTATTGACCCACCCCTTTCAAGCCTATTTTGACCTAATTTGATCAATTTATGCTCCTTGGGTGGACCTGACCCATCTAGGGGCAGACTTGACCTGTTGACCCACCTCTTTCAGGCCTATTTTGACCTAATTTGATCACTTTTTGCTCCTTGGGTGGACCTAACCCATCTAGGGGTAGACTTGACCTATTGACCCACCTCTTTCAGGCCTGTTTTGATCAAATTTGACCAATTTTTTCTCCTTGGGCGGAGCTAACCCTTGAACGATCAACTTTTTTATCTGCTTTGCCATTTGGGACCCTCGTTTCACCATCTCGATCACTTGTCTCCCCATTTTGGGAATCCATTTTCCATCGTAAACATTTTGATTATCATTTCCATGTTTTGGACCATCGATATCCCATTGAAATATTATTAGAGCGGTTATCCAAATTGACCTAGGTGTTCATCTCTAATCGTCATCCATCAAAACCAACTTTGGATCATCATTTGTCCTAAGTTGGTCATCCTTGTCAACCCAACCAATCCACTTCTATTTCAAGTTGGATTTAGTGTCGTTATCGTACATCACCCCTTTAATCAACTAATCAACACCTAGCATTACCAAGGATCACTCATGAACTTGGTTTTAGATTCCAATCACTATCATTCATCCTAATTAATCATCAATCCAAATTGAATTGTTATATCATCCAATTTGGATCGACTCATTATCTAACAATCAACCCAATCCACTTCAGACAAAATCAAATCAATCCTACCAAGCCACATCCTCGTCGGCAAATTAATCATCAAAATCAAATTAATCCTATCGAGCCACATCCTCGTTGGCTAATCAATCATCAAATCAAATCAATCCTTTCATCGCCAAGGTCATTCTAGCATCCTAGTCCATTATATCATCTTGCATGCCTATTCAGACTCAGTCGTGAACAAGGAAAATGGCTGAACAACAATCCCAACCAAACATCTCTCAAGACTCGACTAATGCAGCTAATGCCTCACAAGACCCCAATAACAGTGTGAAAATCCCTCAGGATCCACACAATGGTACATCATCACAATCCAATATTGACGATCAAAACAAATCACCCCCCGGGGATGAAAACCTGATCATTAAACTCGAAATTACATTTGAGGAACACTTTAGTAACCCAGTCAATGTGCAAATGACAGATCGCCTTCTTGAAAAACATGGTGAAGAAATATTGGCTCACTTAATTGACAAGGGTGTCAAACTTCCACTAGGTATCAACCTATCCAAGTATGGCAGTTCCACACCTAATATACCCCAAGGTTCACACAACGCACCAAGCAGTTCACACGTCCCCAATTTTCCTCCCATAGAAGGTTGGCATCAACCTAAATTCGGCAATGTCATTTTGTACCCCCTTGGCAACCCCCCACATCCCGCAATCTCAGTCACAGGGGATCCCCAAATCACTGATCCCAATGATCCTTTTTCCTTTGGCATTCCACAAAATGTCCCATTAATGCTAACGGCACCACCCCCTTCAAATCCACCTCACGTCAACACTAGGGGCAGCCCTTTCACTGCATTGCCTCCACCTTCTGGGGCCATAAACCAACTGTCACCTTCCTATGCATCCCCACAGCCACCTCAATCTAATCTACCACCTTTGAATGTCCCCTTCAGTACCCAACAACCTCCCTTGCAAAATTCCCCTACGTTATCTCAATCGCCCCAACAGCACCAACTGCTATTTTCTATGCAACAACCACCATACCAGCCGCAAAACAATCCATCTCGACCTCCCACTTAGACCACATTCCCCTTCCTCGCATCCATCCTATGACCGCGAGCTCAAACACAATACAACATCCCATATTGGCCGACGCAACATCTCACATCACATCAGCAACCACCACAGCATCATTATTACCAACAATAGTCCCAACTGCAACCACCATATGTGGCCTCCCAACAATCATAACAATATCCCCAATATCAACAGGTCAACCCACAACATCACATCCAAGCTACTCAGCAAACCACCTCACATTTTTATCAAATGAATCCATACTATACCTCGCAACAACAACCCACGTATAAAAAAAATCCCCTAGCATACCAACAAGGGATGTCATCACTCCACCATCCAAACCCATACCACAACAATCCAATTCTCTCTTAGGAGGATCCTTTATCATCCTATCATCCATATCCATCCAACTCGCCACCAGCCAACTCGGATCTATTGGAAATCAAAGCCGCTCTGAAAGATCTTCAAGCTGGGACTAGCAAACAATCTTCAAGTTCGAAGACATATATCCATATCCATTTGATCCCTCCATCTCATTGATCCCCTTCTCTAAGAATTTTGATCCATGCGGCGAGAGTCCCCTTTCGGATCCATCTCGTCAGAACCACACGTGTGATTCTTGGGATTTCCCCAAAAATCCACTTTTATATACCAACTGGAAGTCCCTCGATGTTAAGGTGCTACCGATCTGAGTCATCCTGGGGTGAGTACTTTTTCCCACCAGAACAGGCCCAAGTTCTAGAGTTAGTAATCGTTTCTCTTACACCCAGGGCTGCTCGAAAGCGCAAGGGGAGAGGATACTTCGATTACTAAATCATGAGGGTAATAACATATAAAAACAGGTCTGGTTTTCTAATCACCGAGTTTTGACAAAGTGAGAGCATACTCACCTACCATTTTGCAAACACAGTCATGCAAATTAGAAGACATTGTTCTTTTTAATTGCACTAAAAGTAAGTGTGTACTAATCTAAGAAAAATATAGACTCAATGTTTTAGTGTTTATTCTTTGACATTCGAACCTGCAAGACCACGAGTTAGAAATTTGAATTTTTTCCTTTGACCCACGAAAAGTAACCGCCAAATGCTGCAAATAAAAATTAGTACCACAAAAACCTAACTAGGCAGAATGTAGAAGCACCGGAATAAAAAGAACAAAGAAAATAGAAAAAGACTCGAATGCAAATAAATAGAAAATGTTACTAGTCAAATGCATCACAACAAAGCGAATGCATCGCTCTATGTGTCAAATGAGGCTCGAAAATACAAATGTGGCTTTCTAGACTATGATTGTGGCACAACAGAGCGATTACGGTGTTTGGGTCTGCAAATGCATCGTGACACATCAAATGCATCATAATTTAAAAAAAACTACTGCGTCACTTTGTACCTATACCTACAAAAACAACAGAAAATGCACAAAACCATACGGGAAAAAAATAAAAGGAAGAAAGTCAAATTCACCAATGTATCTAAGGGTTATTTTTAAGTTTAGTTTAATCAAATGAATTGAAAGCATAAACCCAAAGAAATAATGAAGTGCAAAGGAACAATAAACAAAAACACATAAAATATCACAATCTCACCCAATGTTTTCATTCTTCATGGCTGATCTCCATTACACCTTCTAACTGCTGATTTGTGTTGCCCTCAGATCGAACATGCGAGCAATCCTTGATGAAGTCCTACACAAGCTTTGAAGGATTTTCTTCTAAAATGACTAAGCCTATGACAATATGATTAAAACTTAATGAAATATGACAATAATGCAACAATCTCCATGAAATATTTAAGTATTTCAGTGCGTAATCTAAAAATGAGAACAAAATAGCATTTTATAGAAAATGTCATTTTGAATGGATGAACGAGATTAACTTTTGACAGAGACCTAAAATCAGAGGCCCAGATTAAATTTGATAATCCCTAATTAGGGTTAGGGAAAAACCATTAAGTGAGTGGTCGAGATTTCATCTGAGAGAATCGAATTGGCGGTGGAGAATAAATGAGATAATTAATTCAAAAATAAAGATTTTCGAAAATCAAGAAGATAAGAGTTGAACTGAAGATCAGATTTGAAAAATCAATAATCTGCCCGATTACTTGATTTTTTGAGGAAAGTTATCAATTTGAATTAATTTAATTCAAAATATGGATTTTGTGAAATAATAAATAATCAATTTTTAGATTATTTACCAAAATGGACTGTCAGTTAAGAATGTGATGACATTTTAAATAATTTCATTTATTTAAAATGAGATGAATATTAATTTCGACAATTAAATAATTAAAGATAATTATTTAATTCAGCAGATAAGATTAATTAATTAAATAAATTAATCAATTCATTTAATTATGACAAATAGTGACATATTAAATAAATAAATAAAACTTATTTATTTAATAATCAGGAAGAAATGACTAAAGGGTAATTAAATAAATTTAGAAATTTATTTAATTACGGGAAGACTTAGATAATTAATGACGTATTTAATAAATTAATTAAATTTATTTATTTAATAATCATGAAGAATAAAAGGATATGAATTATTTAATCAATAGTCGAATGTGGACCAAAGACATAATTAAATGTCATAATTATGCTAGGACAAAAGTGGTAAAAATAGAGCTTACAGGCCTAGGTCATTTTTAAGTGTCTACATTTTGCCCCTCTTTGTCATAATGTAGCATATCGCATTGTGACGAAAAAAAAAAGTCAAAGCCATGCCCCAGTGAAGGTGTAGAGTATCAATTCCCCCTCGAATTTTTTTTCAAATTTTGGGTCGGCAGCAGAAAAATTTGGAAAGGGTCTTGATAAGTCAATTTGATGACTAGAAAAATAATGGCACGGTCAATTTTGGATTATGACATGTTTAAGGCAGCCAAAGGGTTGGTCAAATTTGGTCAAATGAGCCTCTAGTAATAACCTAGTTGACAAATGCCATTTTGACCTTATAAATAGGTTAACAAAGGGGTAAAAGTCAATTCATTCTTACTATTTACATTGCAAATTTTGAGAGCTCAGAGCAAAAAGGAGTGCAGCGAGGATGGTGATTCCAATGACAGAGCATCATGGCGAGATCATGCGAACTTTCAAGTGGCCAGAGGGCTCAGAGCCAGCGGTATGTACCCTTATCCTCCTTTGTAATTTTTTTGTTTTGTGTGCCAAAACTAGGTTTCTAGGGGGGACAACGAATGCGCCGTGACGCATATGCGTTCGCATAAGCCACATTCACCTTCGCGTTCAACACATTTGATGCATCACGACACAACTACAATGGTAAATTAGGGGAGGCTGAGGTTTTGCACCACATTTGCCAAAAATTACGACACATTTGCCTTTTTGAGTCGCATTTGAAGGCTGGAATGTTGCATTTGTCATCTTGCGACGCAATTACCTGTTTAAGCAATGCATTCGTGCAGAAAAACGTAAGTGTCAGATTTCGTGATGCAAATGCTCTGATGTGACACATTTAAGCAACCAAACGATGCAATTGTATGTTATGACACATTTGAAGTAAGAAACGAAGCATTTGATGTTTTGCGACACATTTGACTTTGACTTTGACTAGGGTTCATTTTGATGTTTTTGAAACTTTAAATGCTTTTGATAATACTGACAACTGTGCAGAAGGTACTGACATGTTGTTTGGCTTTGTGCAGAGGTAGCTTTCCTTGATTTACACGTAAGAGAGCAAACTGATGATATTCTAGTATGTTGATCAGCTGAGCCTAGGAGAGCGGCGACGATTAATGTCACTAGGATTGTTCTATGTCACCTATATGCCCGCTATTCGAGTAAATAGGGGACTAATGACTGTGCTATGTGAGCGTTGGCATTCAGAGACCTATTCCTTCCACCTGCCGACAGGTGAGGTGACCATCACACTAGAGGATGTGTACCACATTCTACAGGTGTCGATCCGAGGAGAGCGGATCATCTACGACCCTCGCCATGGTGAGCAACTTTCTGGATGTACTATTGAGATGAGGGTGTAGGGCTTGGCATCCAGGGATATGAGATCTTATGGGAGTTCATGGCAGAGCACTATGCTTGTTTTGATGCCTTCCTAGTGACACTCATTGGCAGGATACTGATTCCTGACTGTCACAAACATGGATTCCCTATTGGCTGGGGAGACGTCTTGGTTGGGATGAGATGTGATAGGATAGTTTATGCCTGGGGCCTGTGTTTGTTGGGCACATTCTACCACCAGTTTCACAAAATTATTTACTAGAGGGTAGAGAGTATCTCCTGTGGGACAACACTGATGATGATTTAGGCCTGGGAGCACATAGCCATATTTCGCCTACCTATTCAAAGACCACAGTTGGCCGAGGGGATGTCATACACCTATTATTATGTTGGCGCCTTATAGCAGACACGGATGGGTGAGATAGGTTGGTGGCAGCATTGGATTGACATGATGGTGTCCTTTATCTAGTGACCATACAGAGACTGTGAACAATGGGACGATGAGGTGGACCATCTGATCCTATGTCGATAGTACTATGACTTGATTGGCAGGATAGTGCAAAGTTCATTGATCATAGAGATGTATCTACTGCAACGTGTCCTCAGGCAGTTTGGAGAGTAGTAGAGTGTACCTACAGGGATAGCTGAGTATGCACGATCTTCCAGAGAGTATGCTTGGGGCCTAGCCATATTAGTAACCTTTGCAGAGAAGTAGATTGATGAGCTATGAGCCCAGCTATGGGGATGGAGAGGTGGGATTATCGATCTTGAGACCACAACAAACTATAATATATCATGGCAGGCACATAAACCAGTGCCATTGACAGATCCTGATGGGCCAGCACCTGTGGACAGGCGGTCAGTGATACCTCGTGTGCCAAGAGCCAGGTGAGGAGGCAAGGATGGTGATAGGGGTAGAGGCCAGGGGGGATGGAGGCAGAAATGGAGGTAGGGGAAGAGACAGAGGCCAAGATACAGATGGGGATGGAGGTCGAGGTGATGGTGATGATGGAGGAGATGGTCGAAGATGAAGGAGAGGTGGTCATAGACAAGCCGGAGGGTGCGCCTATGTGTGGCGAGGGTAGCATTAGATGGTATCCCTGAGGTGGTTGAGGAGGGGGAGAGAGAGGAGGATGTGGCTGAGGCAGAGGTGGAGGTGGAGAGATGGGAGGATGTGGTAGAGGCGGAGGTGGAGGTGGAGAGACAGGAGGAGGATGTGGAGGTGGCAGAGGTCAAACAGGAGGAGGGGAGACAAGAGGAGGATGTGGAGGTGGTAGAGGCCAGACAGGAGGAGGGGAGACAAGGGGAGGATGTGCCTTGAGATGAGGGAGTCGGTGGAGAGGATGTGGCTAAGGATGATGATGATGAGGATGATGCCATGTATGAGGCCGAGAGACTCCTTAGATGGTGGATGGTGGAGGGAGAGGAGGAGATACCATCCTCCTCAAGATTGCCCCAAGATTCCATGATAGATCAGAAGGTGTTCGACTTATAGAGGAGAATGGATGAGAGCATGGCATAGGTCAAAGCATTGTAGTCAAAGCTAGAGGTGGCTTGGGTAGAGCGAGATCAAGTAGTGATCCACCAGCAGGACCTAGCTCAGTGGTGTGTCAAGTTTGTAGCATTATACACAAGGCCCTCTAGGGATATTGCTCATGAGTTGACTAGGGTGAGCACGAGGCTGGGACAGTACATGACTTTATATGAGTAAGAGGTGCCTTTTGAGTGACAAGATCTGACACTGTCATGCTCATAGACGAGGACATGTAGTGGACACAGATCAGGGAGTGCCAGTGGTAGCTAGAGTCATACTAGTGTAGGAGGATCCACCTCCTCAGGGCACAAGTTCCACCACTCACGTAGGCACGCCTCAAGTCACCATTCGAGCCATAGTCACATATCTACTGGTTCATTGCAGAGGTCAATACAGAGGCAGGCACCAGTGGTAGATCCATCTACTTCTCAGAGTCAGGCAACAGTGACGTCACAAGTGCCTATTACCATGGAGATGATGTTATCAGTGTCAGTTCTATTGGTTGCACAGGCAGAGGCTACTACAAGTCCGCCCATCATTTTAGTGCCAGTCATAGAGCTCCAGCCACCACACTCTTCACCTCAAGGGGATGATGAGAGTCTACCCTAGGGGAATGTTTGTTCCTATGACACATTATGTATAGACTATTGAGCCTACGAGCTCCATTTTTGGGATATCTCTTGACTTTATCCTATGACATTGTACCTTTTTGAGATGATATTATATGATGATGCAATTTTGATGCGGCCTACATGTGTGCTATGTGATGTTCTTTGATTTATGATGTATAATGTTGATTTATGATGTATCATGTATGTCCTAGGATGCTTTCTTATGATTATGATGCCATGATGATGCAATGCTTACTTATATGTGATGATGATGATAATGATATGCATAATGTATTTATTAAATGGATGCAATGTTAATGATTATGTTAATGCAATGTTTGTGATTATGTATATGATTTAATGCTATGGATGATTTATGTATGGACCTAATGCAATGTTTATATGATCATGTATGCACTTATGTTCTTGTATGTCACAGGATATCTTCGTGAGATGGATGAGAGAAGATGACCAGACTGATGAGAGAATATGACCAAACTGAAGGAGATGCATGTTAGTTCCTAGACCAAATCCTTCAAAACTTTACCATAGGACTTTAATATTTATTGCTCTTAATCATCATTGGGCAGATTGTTGTAATGGCCAATAAACACTATGATATGACATAGATCAAGGTGTGCAAGGTCATGCCATCACATAAGACAAGCTGTCACAGACAAGGATGATCATGACTCAAACTAGAGCGTGATTGCCCCAATATTTTTGTCATAATCAACCACAAGCAGAAAAAGACCAAAAGGACAATTCATGAAATGTCATTGCTTCTCTAAATCCTGTTCCCAGGACATCCTTGAGAAACTAGCAACATGATTTCCATAATATAAAATAGAGCCCTTATCATGATATGTTGTTTTTCTAAATCCCTGAATTAGGACCTCACTGAGAAACTAGTAGTCATGTGTGCCAATCGTCATGATACGTCGCTGCTTCTCTAAATCTTGTTATTGGGATCTTGTTGCAAAACTAATAACATGATAAAAATCTAAAAGACAAGTGCCAAGTGTTTACCAAGTGCTTCTGGATATCCATTTTTTTAATGTCAAAATGTCAGGTTTGATGATGATGAGATGCCAGAGTGTCAAAGTTTTGATGATGCCCAAATGACAAATGTCAAAAATTGCCGAATTTGGGAAGGACACATCCTGAATAATGTTGGCGTTGAGAGGATTTGATCCCTAAAGTCAAAAGGGGTCCCTCGAATGATGATGATGCCTAGGAAGGACACATCCTAAGGCATAAATGACAAAGTTTTTTCTTCAGAAGGACACATCTGAAGAATACTAATGTCAAGAGGAGTGATCCTTAGATGTCAGGAGGATCCCTCAAAATGTCAAATGACTGTGACAATGCCTAGGAAGGACACATCCTAATGCATGAATGACAAAGGTTATCTTGCAGAAGGACACATCTGCAAGGTAACCAAGAGTTGACTATTTGATAGGTTATGATGATTTGACTTGCCTTGACCGAGTTTGACTTGTGTTGACCATATGTCAATATTATCATGACGATATGTACTAATGAGATTGTCATGTTGAAATAAATCATTGCCATAATTTTCTTTATGAGTTTTATCCATTTGTGAATGATTTGCTTTGTCTTAAAGACCTTTTGACATGTATGCCAGTGTGGTGCCATGAACCCTAATGGACTGACCTAGTGCAGCCTCGGGGGCTCATCGATAGATGGCCTTGCCTACGTCATGCACTCAAAGACCTTGTAGTTCGATAGGACCAATGACTTTGCCGTGATGACCACAGATTGTGCCATGATTTTATTTTGACAAACCTAAAAGGACTGGCCTAATGTCTCGGGGACTTAAATATGAGTCTTGCCTATGTAGCAAATGCATAGAGACAACATAGTTTGGATAGACGACAAAGACTTGACTAATTGTCATGACAGATTCGAGAAAAGATGACTTTGTGTTTGACATTTTGTTGTGGTTTTCTTCAGGACATTTTTCAATTTTTAGGTCTTTCTTAAGGACATTTTGCAATGTTTTTGGTCTTTTTTTCAGGACTTTTTGCTATGGTTTTTGTCTTTTTTAAGGACTTTTTTCCATGTTTTATGTCTTTTTTAGGACTTTTTGCCATGTTTTTTGTCTTTTTTAAGGACTTTTTGCCATATTTTTGTCTTTTTTCAAGACTTTTTGTGATGTTTTTGTCTTTTTTTTAGGACTTTTGCCATGTTTTTGTCTTTTTTTAGGACTTTTTTCCAATTTCTGAAACCATGTGTGACATCCACTATAGTTACATGATAAAAAAAATTCCCACAGTCAGGTTGAAGATAGCCAATTCTAGGGGACATGAAAGGGATGCCGCTGGTGTACCGGATGGACAGTCATCAGGACTTGATGTCAACCATGAAAGGAAGGGTATAATGTGGTGGTGATAGAAAATGTATTTCATCCTAAGCCATGGCAGAGAAAGTAACAGCAGATGGTGGAGCAATTATTGATTACGCATGGCGCCTGTTTGCTAGGTTTTCACCATGGTACTTATCTAAAGCGCCTGTTTGTCAGGTTTTCACTGTTGCATGAATCATTTTTCTTTACTATTTTTGTCATTTTTCTTATTTTTTTGGTGTTGCCAAGATGCCTGTTTGCTAAGTTTTCATCAAGGTAACGATTTTTTTTTTTTTTTTTTTTTTTTGTATTTATGATTTTCAACTTTCGATCTCCCTCATGCTATGTGTAGAACTTTCGAGATGTAAACTATTGATAGGCTCTGTCAATTGTTCCCCATCTGAAGTCACCAGCTGATAGGCTCTAGAACCAAAAGAAGATATGATGATGTAAGGACCCAACCAGTTTGGTTCAAACTTTCTTAGCTTTTCTCAGCCTGGTTCTTAGGGTTCTGCATGCGGACCAAATTGCCAATGTCAAATTTCCTAACCATGACCTTCTTGTTGTAACTGCGACAAAGACGGTTGTGATATGCTTGTAGATGGTTTAGGAAATTTTTTCTTCTTTCTTCTAGCATCTCTAGCTCATGCAGGCGCAATTGTCTATACTCCTCTTCATCAATTAAACCCTTCAGGGAGACTTGTAATGAAGGAATTTCAACCTCAATGGGCAAGATGGCCTCAGCTCCAAAGACCAGGGCAAAAGAAGTGGCTTATGTAGGCGTATGAATGCTAGTGCAGTAAGCCCACAGAGCAGGGTTAAGTTGTTTATGCCAGTCACGGCCAGTGTCATTGACAATATTTTTGAGGATTTTAACAATGGTTTTATTTGACCCCTCAGCTTGACCGTTTCCTTGTGGGTAATATGGAGATGAAAAATGATGTTGGATATAGAATCACTCACATAACTCACAAACGTCTTGGTTCTTAAATGGACATTCGTTGTCAATGATGATGGATTGTGGAAGGCCATACCGAAAAATGATGTAGTTAAGAATGAACTTGGATATGTGTATTCCGGTTATGTATGTCAGCGGGATGGCTTCAATCCACTTCGTAAAATACTCAATGGCGATGATGATGAATTTGTGGCCATTGGACGAGGTCAGATGGATCTTACCCACGAGTTTGAGTCCCCATTGAGTGAAAGGCTAAGGAGAAGTGATCGGCCGAAGTTCCTGTGTTGGATCATGGATCAAATCACTATGAATCTGGCATTTGCGACAAGCCCTGACATATTCTATTACATCTTTTTCAACGGTCAGCCAATAGTACCCAAGTCTCATTACTTTCTTGGCTAGAGTAGGACCACTCAAATGAGACCCACATATACCATCATGTACTTCACATAAGGTTGTACGTGCTTCATTAGTGTTGAGACATCTAAGGAGGGTGTCATCAAAGCTACGGCGGTAAAGGGTGTCACTGATGATGGAATACCTTGCAGATTTTGGATAAAGGACTTCCTCTGGTTATTGGATAGGTTAGGTGGAATGGTTTGAGACTTAAGGTAGTCATAAATATCCTTGTACCAAGGAGAGTCGGGACCAACAAGTTCGCAAACCATTTTTGACTCCAAAATGTCATAGGCAAGGACCATCAATCGCTCTATTAGGAATTCCAGCTGAGGTAGATTACTTGGTATGTCAAGGAGAGAGCATATTATAGCCATGGCATCTATTGCCTTGTTTTGTGCTCTCGGAACTTGTTCAAAATTTACCATATAAAAGTATATTTGGAAACTGTCAACCATCCATTTGTAGGGCATCAACTTCTCATCTTTTGTGTCATATTCATCATTAACCTAGTTGATGATGAACTGAGAATCCTCATAGAAATGTAGTGCTCTGATTTTCCATTTTATTATCATTCTTAGTCCTGTAACTAGTGCCTCGTATTCTGCCATATTGTTTGTGCATGGGAAGGCAATGTGGAAAGACTTAGGAATGGAGTCTCCTTGAGGGGTGATGAACAGAATTCCTACCCCCGAACCATGATTTGTGTGTGATCCATCAAAGTAGAGTCACCAAGGTGCCTTAGGTTCCATATGGAATATTGACTCAGCTGTAAAATATGCCAATAACGGGTGATCACTTTGCAAAGGTGCGTCCGCCAGCTGGTCTACTATGACTTTTCCTTTTATTGCCTTTCTTTCTACATATTGAATGTCATATTCACTCAGAATCATGACCCATTTTCCAAAACGTCCTGTTAATGTTGCTTGACTTAATAAATATTTGAGGGCATCGATCTTTACTACTAGTTGTGTCTGATGGCTTAGCATATAATGTCTTGGCTTTTGTGCTGCAAAGACCGTGGCTAGGAAAGCTCATTCAATTGGTGTGTAGTTTATTTCATACCCGACCAATGTCCGATTGATGTAATAGATAGCTCTTTCTTTTTCTTCTTGGTCGTTCTGTGCTAGTAATGCCCCCAGTGCTAAATTGGTTGTCAAGATGTATAGGATCAATGGCTTTCCATGAATGGGAGGCATGAGGACAATAGGTAATCTTTGATTTGCTAAAAAGCTTCTTGACATTTATCTATCCACACAAAGGGGATACCCTTGCACAACAGATATTGGAATGGATGACACTTGTCAGCCAATTGGGCTATGAAGCGCTAAATAGATTGTACCCTACCTTGTAGAGTTTTGAGTTCACTGGTTCCTTTGGGTAGAGGCATGTCTATGATGGCTTTGATTTTGTTGGATCAACCTCAATGCCTCTTCAAGAAACTATGTATCCCAAGAGTTTACTCGATGTGACACCGAAGACACATTTCTTAGGATTTAGCCAAACTTTGTATTCTTCCAGTCTCTTGAAAATTGTGTCCAACATCTTCAGATGATCTTTCCTTGTTACTGATTTATCGAATAGGTCATCTACATAATCTTCCATTATTTTATGCATCATTTCATGGAAGATTGTGGTCATAGCCCTTTGATATGTGGTGCCTGCATTTTTGAGATCGAATGGAATGACATTCCAACAGTATGTACCCCATGGGCAAGTAACTGTCATTTTGTGCTAGTCTTTAGGGGCAATGCAAATCTGATTATAGCCAGAGAAACCATCCATGAGGGATAACATCTCATATCCTACTATGAGGTCAACTATGATATCAATATTTAGTAAAGGAAAGTCATCTTTTGGGCATGCTTTATTTAGGTCTCTAAATTTTGTACAGACGCGAATCAACCCATTTGGCTTTGTTACTGGCACTAGGTTAGATATCCATTCAACATAGTCAATAGACCATATGAATCCAACGTCTAGAAATTTCTTCAACTCAGCCTTGACCAATAGAGCGACTTGAGGATGCATTTTGCATAACTTTTGTTTGACTAGTTTGGCATTAGGCAATAGTGGCAGATGGTGTAGAACCAGTTCTAGGTCTAATCCTGGCATGTCGGCATAGGACCATGCGAAGTTGATTTTATGTTCTGCAAAGAATTTATGAAATTTCAGTCTCTCTTCTTCAATCAGGGATGCAGCAAAGAGAACCATCTTGGGATTTTTTGTAGTTGATATGTTATCCTCTATTGTGTCTTCGATAAGCATAGCTAATTTCTCTTGTTGTATGGGAAGAAATTCCAATCCTCCATCTTTGGGCACCTTAGAGAGGTTTTCACCCATAGATACATCCTTTGTTTTTACTTTTCTGTCGTCAGAAGGTGCCTTTCGATTTTCACCTAAAGACGTTTCATTTTTTATTTTATTTTTATTTCTAATTTTGTGACTAGAGGACTGAGTAGTCTCACCGAAGTATGTCATGCAATCTAAATCAATGGTGAATCTAGACTTATGATCACCACTAGGTATGCCCTCATGTAATCCCATAAATTTTGTAATTGCCTCATCATTCTTAAATGTATCCAGGACTGGCGGGCCTTGTTGGTCCCAATCGACTAACTAAGGATAAACTAAGGAAATGCCATTGTCAGTGTTGGTGAATTGAGGGGAGGATGCAGAAAGCATGCAGACAGATTTAGTGATGTTGTAGATGATATTATCGTCGTCAACTCCACATCAGACTCTATCCAATATTCCCCTTCACTAGTCTCATATTCGTTGGCAAAATAAGGGTTGAAGGACTTAGAGTCCTAGTTGTCAGTGTCGTTTGGTACTTCAGATGGATTGGATTGAAGGGATTCAGATGGTGGGTCTTGTATGTCATGGGGAATGGTAATGGTACTTTTACTATTTGGTGCCTAATCAATTTTAAATGTTTTCCAAAATCTTTGTTCAGAGGTCAATTCCCTTGTTTCGACAAACAAATCATTGAGGCAATAGTCACTTAAGGATCGTTCTGAGCCAAATTCCCACTCTTGGGAGTCAGTTTCGATGAGGGTTTCCTTAGTGGTCTCGACACTTTTTGAAGCATGTAATCACTCACTCAAAAGTCCAATGGTATGTCGATCATCATTGTCGGGCGATGCAAACCCTAATCCAAGATACTTTGGTATTTGGAAAGGTTCTATGGGCTGTCTTCTTCCAGCTTTATTTCTGCCTAGGCCACTAGTACCATCGTAGCCCTTAGCCTTCATTATGTCATAACCCTTGCCATATTTTTGAACTAGTAATGGGGTAGTGCGATAGTATCCTTATAGATCCATCTTGTGATATCAGCAAGGGCCTCATTACTCATGTCTCCCCATTTGATGAAAACTACTTTTGGTGGAACTTTAAAAATTACTTTGGGTTCCATTCTAAAACATGGCTGACCATAGACCTTCGGAGACTTGGGTATCATTGTGATGCTATATGTTGTGTGCAATTTGAATTCCCCACAGCTAAGGTCCTAGATCTTGACAGTGGATTCAGCCTTAGGGTTTGCAGAAGGTGGTGGTGTGGCGGAAGACGTGGATGGAGTGGATTTGGAAGATGATGTGAATGTGGATGGGTCAATGTATTTAGATGATGAGAAGCCTAGTACTGCTCGGTTAATAAGCACTCAATTTTCATAAATACCCCTTAGGTTGGTACAATATTGGAAATGGTCGGGGTCTCCATATATGGTTATTTTTGTACCGTCAAATGGAAACTTTAGGCATTGGTGGTATGTGGACGGAACAACTTTTAAGGCATGAATCCATGGATGGCCAAGCAAGATGTTATACGGTAATTCCAAATCTAGGACCTGGCAGGTTGTGTCCACAATGACTGGTCCCACTCTGATAGGGAGAGAGATAACACCATGTGAAGAGCGTTCTTCATCATCATATGCTTTGATCACTATAATCTTTGTTGGGTCCATGCATGCATCAAAAAATCCTAGAGCCTTAACCAGTTTGAGGGAGCATATGTTCAATCATGCTCTACCATCTACTAAAACTCATCTAACTTTGTGCTTGTGGACAAAAGTTTCTATGTGCAAGGCATCATTGTGGTTGGTCTTAGGTGATGAGTAGTCTTGATCCGAGAAGGTGACATGGTGAGGCGTAGTGAGGTATCCCACCATGGTCTCAAACTGATTGATATCAATTTCCTTGAGGACTAACGACTCTTGTAGGGTTTTATCTAGTATATCCTTGTGCGCGAGAGAGATACGAAGCAGATCAAGTATAGAGATTTGCGCGAGAGTCTTTCCTAGCTGGTCGATAAGGTTGAACTAACTTTTGGGTTGCCACTGCTTTGTGGTCGAGATAGGTTTTGGTTGTTTAGCAGATGGGCCAGGTATGGTGATTTTGGGTTATCTAGTGGGAGGTGGACCAACTATGGTGACCTTGCCACTTTGAGTAGTAGCATTACACTGAGGTGCCCTCTTGACCGTAATGGTATTGATGTATTCGTCATTTGTTCAAACATTTATAATTGGTCCACAAGAATAGTCATACTTGGCTCTAGCGAGGTTAGCTTGATTATTGTTTATTTGTGGACCTGACACAGAAGCATTATGAGAACCATGGTCTTGCAGTGGATTTTTATGAATAGTATGATCTGAATTGGAGGCGAATTGTGATCCACCTACTTCAATGATATGACTTTCGATAAGATCTTGTACTATATTTTTTAGTTGTCGACAGTTAGAGGTTTTATGTCCTTTCGCCCAATGGTACTCGCAAAATGTATTATCGTTCCACCATGTTGGTTTGAATTGTCTTGGGTCATATGGTTTTGGTTCTTGAAGTGTGATGACCCCATTCTGGAGGCATTTCTTAAGGACTTCTTCAATGGGTTCACCCAAGGAAGTGTATGTGCGACCCCTAGGAAATTGTCTCATCTGACGATATTGTCCCTGTTTATTTTGGCTGCTCTAGTTGTTTGAAGGGACATTGGTAGGGGGTGTCAATGTCGTTGTTGGTTTGTTTTGTTGTTGAGCCCCTTTTAGGGCCAGTACAGGACCCACAATGTTTGCATTCTTGGCGTCAACAACACTGTCATTTGTAATGTGTTTATTTTTGACCCAGTATTTATTCTTGTCGGTAGGAGGATTTGCATTTGCATTTTTGGGACTGTACCTTAGCTCTCCCTTTACAATAAGGGATTTCTTAATCTGGACACCTTTTTTTACTAGGTCCATGAATGTTGTGCAGCAATGCACTTGCAATGCATATTTTAGGGGACCCAGAAGTGTTTGAACAAACATGTCCACCTTTTCCCTTTCGGGTAGGTCAATGTGACACCGACTAGCTAGACTTCTCCATTTTTGAAAGAATGGGATGAATGTCTCACCAGCATCCTCTTGCATGAGATTGCACAAGCTAGTGATAGAGGTATTCATGTCAATGTTGTACGTGTAATTTTTTATGAATTTTTTTTTAAGCTCATCCCATGTTTGGATATCCTTTTGAGTAGAAAACCATTCAAGGGTAGGACCCACCAGACTTTTAGAAAAAATTCTCATCAAGTATGTTTGTTCATAGGCGACGTCCATACAATTGGTTGCAAATTCATGAACATGTTCAATGGGGTTTGTCTTGCCTCTGTATTTTGTAAAATTGGGTGACACATATCTCGGAGGAAGTGGTGGCATGTATAAGCTCATGTCGAATGGGTATATGTTTAGATCATATGATATTTTTGATTTCTTTCCTGATATTTGTATGTTTTGGATAGTTTTCTCTAGACCCGTCATTTTTGCTTGTAAGATTTCTATTACAGGGTCATTTGTGGTCGCATACGTTGTACCATAGGTCCCCATTTGTTGTGTGTGGATATTGGTGTATTGTGGTGGTATGGATTGTTGTGACATGTAGGATGTGTTCGGATTAGCGTGTTGTTGGTACTAAAAGTTACGGTTGGGGATATGTTGGTGAGTATGAATGTGGGATGACTAAGTTGGAATGTGTCCCCCAGCCATTTGTGTCATTATTTGGGGGACATGGTGACCATGAACATTGTTATGTGTTAATGATGCCATGGGTTGTGTGTTTTGACTACTTTGTCCAAATTGTTGGGTTTGGACAAGGGGGATGGTCGAATGTTGTCCTTGGGATTTTATGGGATTTGACAATGTTGACATGTTCACATTTTGTTGTTGTCCTTGAATAAATATGTCATTTACCCCCACCCAAATGGTTTTGTGAGATACCAATGAGAGGGTATGTCAAAGGTGTACTCATGGTATTCAATGTAGCTGTCAAAGGGGGATTGATATGACTTGATGATGCCCCCGTTGCATTTACCATATTGGTAAAAAGAGGATTTGAATAATTTTCCCACATTGTCGCAGAGCCAAAGGTGGTTCTAGCCGATTGTGACAATGTTGTGGATATTGTGGGCACTGTGGCAGATTGTGATCCTCCAATGGATGTAGCATTTATTGTATTAGAGGTGTGTGGAATGTTGGAGGTAGCATGCACTGTCGTTGTAGTGTCAAAGAAAGTATTGCTCGTAGTGTTTGGAGGTTGACCACTATGTGACATGTTATGCGCATTGTTGTCATTAGGGTCAGGAGATGTTGATCTCAACATTGATGTCGAATCTGTATGGTAACTTAGCTCCTTGACTCAAGAGTATGGCTAAGTATCTATCTCTATTGTATAAGACCATGTGTTCAACGAATTGAGAGGCCTCTGGATCTTGTGCCACTACCTCTAGGTTTTCCTCAACTATTTCACTGTATTCATCCTTACGCAAGAATGGTTCAAATGGATTGTTTGATGAGGAAGGTATTGTTGTGAGAGGTTGATTGTTTGTATTGACAAATGGATCATCAAAAGGCCAGTTTGGGTCATATGTGGGATTGTTGACAGTGGAAGTGGGGTCTTGTCGAAAGTTTTCCATTTGTCATTGTTGTTTTTGGAGTCTAGTTTCCACCATAAAATGAGATTGCTCAAATGAAAATGACAACTAAATGCAAGGATGACACTATGCAAGGTCTAAGTTCAAAATGACAACTAGGATGAATAATATTTTTGGATTTTTGGGAATGAAATATGCAATGTCTCAACTTATAATGCAATTTCAAACAAGGATACCTAAGCACTTCTAAGCTCGATCTTTGTTTTCAATTTTGGTTACTAAAGGACTTTGTTGAAAAGGACAAGATGACAGGGTCTAAATGGATAGTGAGTTTTCCTAACTAGACTGTTGAGTTGGAAAATCTCACAAAAGGGGCAATAACTGAAAAAGGGATTGATAACTTAGTCCAAGAGAACCTAGTTTCAAAAGAAATGACGTTGCAAATTGTGTTGAGATTTTCCTAGTCCAAATTATGCGAGATGTAAAACCTAGGGACAAACAAATGCCTAATGTATGCAACTAACAAAAATGAAGGATGAAACCTATGGTCAAGAATGAAAACTAATGGTCAAAAGTTTTGAGCAATTTCAAAGTTGGTTTCTAATAGAATCCTTTTGGACATAGTGTTTGACAAAATATTGACAAGGTTTGGACTCATATTTGACTTTGTATGAAGTTTTTACTTGTGACAGGCAAATGCGTCGTTTGAGTCCTCAAATGCCTCGCAATTTTGTGAATGCATTTCAGTTTGAGCAAATGCAGCTCGGGAACTAAAAAATGCGACTTGGTTTTGGAGATGTGACTCTATAAGTTTCAAATGCATCACGACGCATACAGATGCGGTGTTTGAAATGTCGAATGCGATCTATCATGTTGATTGCATCTAAGTAGTTTTCAAATGCATTGTAGAAAGGTGAATGTGTTTCAACAATTGTGACACAGTTTGTTTTCTTGACGTATTGAGAGAAAATTTGATATGTCTGATGTTGAATGTTTTGTTCAAAAATGTAAATTTTGTGAATCCAGAAAGCACTTGACAAGCACAATGTTTTGAATGTAAGAAATAGCACATAAGACAAGTACAATCCTAAAAGGCCAATAGGCCAAGGGTTTGTATACTTGATACAGCCCACCTTTATACCCTAGATTGGTGATAAACACCTTTCCTTCTCGAGAGCATATAGCTTAGAATTTTGGTGGCATTGGCTCCCCTCCACGACTCATTAACGTCATTCGATCACACCAAATTTGGATTCTTTGGGTAATGACTTCCCAAGAATTGCTATCTCTACTCAAGGGGATTAGTAGTGACTGTCTTTGGACATGATACTGTACCCTACACTATATCAAGCAATAGCCAAAGAATAGTTGGACACTAAAACAAGAGGTGTTTAATACGGGCACTCTGTTCGTAGGGCGTGATCCATGCGGCGAGAGTTCCCTTTTGGATCTATCTCGTCAGAACCACACATGTGATTCTTAGGCTTTCCCCAAGAATCCACTTTTATATACCAGTTGGAAGTCCCTCAGTGTTAGGGTGCTACCGGTCTGAGTCGTACTGGGGTGAGTTATTTTTCCCACCAGAACAGGCCCAAGTTCTAGAGTTAGTAACCATTTCTCTTACACCCAGGGTCACTCGAAAACACAAGGGGAGAGGATACTTTGATTACTAAATCATGAGGGTAATAACATATAAAAACAGGTCTAGTTTTTTGATCACTGAGTTTTCACAAGGTGAGAGAACACTCACCTACCATTTTGCAAACACAGTCATGCAAATTAGAAGACATTGTTCTTATTAATTGCACTAAAAGTAAGTGTGTACTAATCTAAGAAAAATACAGACACAATGTTTTAGTGTTTATTCTTCGATATTCAAACCTGCAAGACCACGAGTTAGAAGTTTGAATTTTTTCCTTTGTCCCACAAAAAGTAACTGCCAAATGCTGCAAATAAAATTAGTACAACAAAAACCTAACTAGGAAAAATGCAGAAGAACCAAAATAAAAAGAACAAAGAAAACAAAAAAAGACCCAAATGCAAATAAACAGAAAACGTTACCAATCAAATGCATCATGACAAAGCGAATGCGTCGCTCTGTGTGTCAAATGCAGCTCGGGAATACAAATGTGGCTTTCCATACTACGATTGTGGCACGATAGAGCAATTGCGGTGTTTGGGTCTGCGAATGCATCACGACGCATTAGATGCATCACTATTTTTTAAAAAAACTATTGCATCACTATGTATTTGTACCTACAAAAATGACAAAAAATGCACAAAACCGTATAGAAAAATAATAAAAGGAACAAAGTCGGGTTCACCAATGTATCTAAGGGTTATTTTTAAGTTTAGTTTAATCAAATGAATTGAAAGCATAAACCCAAAGAAATAATGAAGTGCAAAGGAACAATAAACAGAAACACATAAAATAGAACAATCTCACCCAATATTTTCATTCTCCATGGCTAATCTCCATTACACCTTCTAACTTGTTGATTTGTGTTGCCCTCAGATCAAAGGTGTGAGCAATCCTTGACGAAGTCCTACACAAGCTTTGAAGGATTTTCTTCTAAAATGACTAAGCCTATGACAATATGATTAAAACTTAATGAAATATGACAATAATGCAACAATCTCTATGAAATATCTAAGTATTTCAATGTGTAATCTAAAAATGAGAACAAAATAACATTTTATAGAAAATGACATTTTGAATGGATAGACGAGATTAACTTTTGACAGAGACCTAAAATCAGAGGCCCAGATTAAATTTGATAATCCCTAATTAGGGTTAGGGAAAAATCATTAAGCGAGTGGTTGAGATTTCATCTGAGAGAATCGAATCGGCGGTGGAGAATAAATGAGATAATTAATTCAAAAATAAAGATTTTCAAAAATCAGGAAGATAAGAGTTGAACTAAAGATTAGATTTGAAAAATCAATAATTAGCCTGATTACTTGATTTTTTGAGGAAAGTTACCAATTTGAATTAAATTAATTCAAAATATGGATTTTGTAAAATAATAAATAATCAATTTTCAGATTATTTACCAAGACTGCCAATTAAGAATGTGATGACATTTTAAATAATTTCATTTATTTAAAATGAGATGAATATTAATTTTGACAATTAAATAATTAAAGATAATTATTTAATTCAGCAAATAAGATTAATTAATTAAATAAATTAATCAATTCATTTAATTATGACAATTAGTGACATATTAAATAAATAAATAAAACTTATTTATTTAATAATCAGGAAGAAACGACTAAAGAAGGGTAATTAAATAAATTTAGAAATTTATTTAATTATGGGAAGACTTAGATAATTAATGACATATTTAATAAATAAATTAAATTTATTTATTTAATAATCATGAAGAATAAAAGGACATGAATTAATTAAATAATTATGAATTATGTAATCAATAGTCGAATGTGGACCAAAGACATAATTAAATGTCATAATTATGTTAGGATGAAAGTGGTAAAAATAGAGCTTGCAAACCTAGGTCATTTTTAAGTGTCTACACCATCCATACCTAACACCATATTTGTACCACAGAGGGCATCTCGTCCTCCTCAACAGTCAAATCAAAATAGCCAGGGGAACACTAAACATCAGTATGCTCAATTAGGAGAACCCCTGAGTGTCGCCTTCAATAAGTTGTTACAGATCAACTATCCACTCACATATCCTATCACCAAGCCACTTGAAGAATCCAAACCCAAGCCTGCATGGTTTAGGGAAAATGAATATTGTGAGTTCCATAAAATCAAAGGACACTCTTTAAATAAGTGTCAAGGTCTGAAAAACTATGTCCAAGATCTTATTGATCGAGGAGATATCAAAGTTGACACCAGTCCATCCTCGTCGTCCAATGCTCAATTGCAGATATATCAAAACACCTTTCCAAAACATAATCAAGGCATGAGCACTTCTAGCAGCAATCCTCAAGACAACAGCACAAATAATGTAAGCTATAAGAATGTACCCCTCAATTATGAGGGTGTTATCCATTACATTGAGTAGGTAGAACCCCGTGTATCCATGATACATGTCAAAGCCAAAGACCCTCAGTGTGTTGTTACTACACGACGAGCTCGCATCACTATCCTTGCAGCCTCTGCACCCGCCCAATCAACTCCTGTAAGCTCTTAGTACAACATCCTTCATCACTTAGGAAAGACCCCTACTCATATCTCCATTTTGTATTTTCTTAAGTCATCTCCTATACATCAAGAAATCCTCAATAGAGCCCTACAGGAAACTCATGTGCCTAATGAAATTGATCCTACACGATTCCAAGATTTGGTAGTGTTGATGGTGTTTTCTGCACAGCAACAACTCAGACAGAATGCAATATTCTATCTCTCTTGAAAGGTTATCTTCAATAATAAATCACCGAAAATTACCCCAAGGTCTCTCGGGTGTTAGGTCATAACAGTGCATAAACAGCTCAGATAATTATGTGAAAATGTTGGTAATCACAAAGGGACCTTACTACAAGCAAATTGTATCTTTCAACTTATCAGATCTGACAATATGATGATCTTAAATCCTAAATCTAACCAAATGATAAATAAATAGCAAAAGATAAGGGTGCGAGGATATAATAGAATCTAAACTACTCCTAGAATGAACAATGTAAACAACAGATATTTGGAATGGACCTATCTCAACTAACCAGTTCTTGATCAACCCACAATGCAATCTTACAAGAACGGTGCAATCTTCTTAGGTATTTGAATTTTCAAATCATAGATTTTCATCTACAATCGAACTTAAGCACATTGGATATATATGGTCCAAGTTGACTTCACCAGCCTACTACAATCAGATAGTTACTGGGAGTATAGACCAGAGATAGCTACAAACATTCCAAATATGAAATCATAAATATCATGCATCCAACTGAAACTGATTTATGTCTAAATACTAAACCCTATATTTCCAAGCAATTTGAAAGATAGAACAAAAGAACCACGCAAGATGAAATAACACAAGAGATTGCACCAGGAAAACCACAATGTCTTCAATTATATTAATCACCAAAATGCTGCAACAATTCAACTGTTCTGATATAGAATTTGCTTCAAGAAACTGAATATTACTTCTAAGGAAAATGCTCTAACTATTGCTCTCACTTCTCTACTACTGTCTAGCTAATGTCTAACCCTTTACAATGAGGCAAAAATGCCTATTAATAGCAAATCCCAAGGTATGTTGGCCCAGCCAAACATTTTTACAAAATAATAAAAACCGCCAAAACAGGTCGGCCAAGGAAAAATGAACTAAGGCACACATTAAATTCCATCATCCAGGTCGGCTTTGACATAGTGCCCAAGGAAGTCCGGTCCAATGCATGCCCTATGATAATAGGGAAGCACAAATCTTGAAATGAGCATTAACTACCACTCCCTTTATCTTTCTTCTGAACTGACGACCCTTGGACCTTCAAGAATACTCCATCCAACTCAGCAATCGGTGGCAATGGCAAGACCTTGAGTCGGCATTTAATTGAGTCTATTTCTTCCTTGGACCGCTCAACAGTCTTGTTCCAATCTTCCCTATTGACCATATATCTGTCCATCACTGCCACGTAGGTAGTTGCATCATCAAGTAGGTGGCCAGTGATAGCTCCATCAGAATCCGGGGCATAAATTTCATGCCACCACTCCTTCAATTGTTCCAAGCTTAGATACTTGGGATCTATCTTCTTTCTGCAGTCATTACCTCAAAGAAGGCAATGCATCCATCATAAACTGCAGTAAGCTCTCTGTCAATTGACTTCCTTCATTTTTGTATCTTCTTCAGAGCCTTCTGCCTGATCTGCAGTGCCTCAAACCATTCCCACGGCTCTTCCAACCTGGAGGAAGGAAGGATTCCATCCTTAGCCAATTGCTCCTTGCCATGCCCTAGGATAACCTTCAATTTCTGCAACAGGAGGTCCATGTCATCCTTATCCTGAGACAGGATATGCTCTAACAGCTCCTTCACCCGGACTGCATCCTTTCCTACAGATAAAATCTCCTTAATAGTATCATCCCCTTTTGTTTGGACATCCACCAGCCAATCTACGGTAGCTTGAGCTAAGGCCTTCATCTTTTCGATCCAGGAGATTGTTTCCTTAGGCAGAAAACTAGGAGTGGCAGAAGAAGAAGGGTGGAGAGACTGCAAAGGTTTCATAACCTCCTCCAAGCATTTCCTTAACCTTTCATTCTCCCTCTTCAGTTCACGTTTAGTCTAAGTCTCTCTCTTCAATCTGTCAACAATCATTGCACTGGATCCCTCAAACTCCTCAATATCCTACTCCATAGATACAGGCCCAAGGTTGATAGTCTGGACATTATAGTCCTTGCCTGTAACATCCTCTCTCGTTTTGTCTGCGGCAGGAGTGGCAATGTGGACTACCCTGTTATGCGTTTCATCCCTTTCCACCCTTGAGATCACCTTGGCAGCTTTCTTTTTCTTTCCTTTGCCGATTTTTGACAACATCTCATCCCAATCCAAGGGAGTATCTTCAACAATCACTTGCTTCTTCCTTACAAGTTCCTTCTCCAGCCAGTCCGGGACTACAGGATCAGTCCGAATTTCTTCTGCCCTGGCATCTTCTGGCTCTTCTGTCACCTTTTCTTCTTCTGCAGTTGCTTTATCATCTTCTTTCTCTGGAAGCTGCCTACCCTGGTCGGCCTTCTCAAATCCTAACTCTAGAAGCACCGGCGATGGAGTCCTAGCAGGGATATTTTCTTCAGGCTCAGGTGATCCGCGGCCTCTATCACTTTCTGGGGAATCCTCATACTGCACCAACGGGGAGGTATGTCTTTCCTCTGTCTCAAGTTCAAATCCCGCAGCTTCACTAAAAAGTGTCCCCTCCTTAAACGGTTATGCTTCCCCACTAATTTCATGTTCACCAGGATCTTCCGGTTCAGGTATGCTTGGTGGAGCAAAAACAGACTTGGATGGCTCCTCAACTGGTAGCTTTGGGGAAGAGTCCTTCTGTTGTGCAGCATCCTTGGGAGAGGGAGTTCTTGATTTCCTTGTGTAAACTTTTGTTTTCTCCCCTCCGGAACTCTCCACATCGACAATTGGAGGCTCACCACTGGAAGTATCCTGATCTTTCTTCTTTGCAGTCCTTGTTGTCCTGGTCTTCTTAGGTGGCGGAGGAGCATCTTCTTCTTCCGCTTTCTCCATCTCCTCCTCATCAGAGGACTTGCTAAGTGTCAAGGTCTTCCACCTTCGC
The DNA here is from genome assembly GCA_007258455.2 of Sequoia sempervirens. NCBI lineage: Eukaryota > Viridiplantae > Streptophyta > Pinopsida > Cupressales > Cupressaceae > Sequoia > Sequoia sempervirens. The sequence continues at coordinate 1,048,766,661 of VDFB02271358.1, read as the reverse complement.
TTCCCTTTCGGTTTCCTCTTTGTTTCAGGTTCAATTCCCTTGGGACCCCTGACCTTGATCTTGAACGGTGAGGTCTTCACTATTTTCCCTTTGGGGTCATCTTCCCCGGATTCCTCAGAAGTAGACATGGGGTTGAGATTCCCCATCAATTCGAAGGTGCAAGCTATCTTTGCGTTCTCCAATTCCCAAATTTTATGCTTCACCCAAGAAAGAGTGAACTTCATCATAGGAGCCATTAGGTCCTCCAGTTCTATAATCTCATCTTCATTCCAGTTAATATCTTTGGCTAGCCTGTCTTTCACTACCTCATAGGCGTGGTCCTGCACCAGATTTCCGTCATCATCCAATTGATCCGAGATTAACTTGACGTTGTATTTCCTAATTGCTTCCACAGGGAGCCTGGAGTACCTTTTCTTTCTTGCCTCAAGGTCATCTTTGATATTGACCCAATAATCTTCTAAGTCCTCCTTATGCCTATACTCCCTAGTGGCCTTCTTTTGCGCTTCTACTGTTACATCAAAATTCATCCTTTTAGAATGGAAGGAGAAACCATATGCTGCCAGTTCTTCCCCTGCAGTGTGAGCTGATTGAATAGAGGGACATATTTCCGCCACACCAATCCTGAGAGGGAAGTCTCCTCCGAAGCCTGTCTTGTGCTTCTCCCTCTTCACCACAGCATCAAATTCATAGATTTGTCTCACAACTTCTAATAGCACAATGTGGTCAGTAGGATACCGGGGTAACCTGTAAGGGGCAATCGGGCATCCATCAATCCTGAGGTAGGTGAAGGTAGGGAACTGGATGAACCAGGCTCCATAGTTCTTTATTAGCCCTTTGGCTCCATCGGATAACCTCATGTGCTCAGCATTCTAGAGTGTCCGGGTAATATGCATTGTGAATGCATCATTGGCCCTTCTGTAATCTTTGTGTCCCAGATGCAACTCTGGATAAACCTCATAGATTATATTCTGTCCAATTGCTCCCCTCGGATTCAGACCTTTGTATGGGTAGGAAATGGCCAACACATACATTACATATGAGGACATAGTGAATTTCTTTCCCTCCAGGACATTCCTCAATTGTCTATCGATCTCGGCACTGATGAGTCCTGCCCAGTAATAGTTAGTCCCCTGCCCAATTTTGGTGATCACATGGACCATCCAACTCTCCAACACTCTTGCACTTTTCAATCCTGCCACCCTACTTAGAAATGTGATGGCATCATATACATCTGACCTAAACTTTACCCTGTTCAGCTGCTTGGGCAACTTCGAATGATGGGATTTTGGCTTCTCTAGCCATGAGTTGATTATCTGTTGAGCCTTGACCGGCTCATTCTCATAATAGGTCCTGGCAGTGTCAATATTCAAGGCACACACTGATGGAAGATTTGGCATGTTGAAAGCTTGTGCAATAGAGGCTGGACTGAAGTTGGCCAAGACCCTTCCCTCGGTGCTAACCACCCGCTGTGTATCAAAATCATATTGTCTAGCACATTCCAAAATTAACTCGTAACACTAGACTGCCGGAGGGAAACCTGCCACATGCACCAATCTGGAGTTCATCATCCCTTGCCTCAAGGCTGACTGATCCTTCTCGGCCATTCTCTGCTTGAACTCCTCATATCTCCAGGCCCCAACATTGGTATCGGATACCTCTGCCCACACAGAAGACACTTTGCTTTTGGGGAGCTGGTTCTTCATGTCTAGTCTCAATCGTTCAGTCTCAGAAATGGACGATGCCCCTGCGCTACCCTTAGACTTTCCAGCAGCAGATTTGCTTGATTCGGCCTGCACATCCAAAAATCATCATTAGTATTCAATTGTTGTTCATATTTCAATCCAAAAAGTTAGCACAAATCACATAAATCCATCAAAGTCCACTGCCAACTGCTAATCCTTTGAGATCCAGAGAAATCAGATAGTCCGGGAAAATCATGCAAACCGGTAAAACACCGTTGGGGAGGAATTTCGGAGAAATCTGACCCAGACGGATTCTTGCTGCCAAAGAATTATTAGTCAGATAAATCGTTAGTGCAGATGAAAAAATCAAAAAATAATCATGGAATTCACTCATTGGCAATAAGAAATAAGCATTAAACAATCGTTCCATTAATCCTATCATCGAAACATTAAAAAGGACACCACTAGACAGGAAATCCGAAAAAATCGGGATGGAACGGTTTTTGCGGACAGCTTAGAATGTTCTGGAAATAACCTCAATCCACGGAATAAGCCTAAACCCAGAAAATTCGAAAGCAGCGGAATTCCGCGACGACCTCGGAAACCCGAAAAATGGCGAACGCGAAGCAAAATTCAAATGAGCACGGGATCCTCCCTTCCTGAGTTCTAATGGTTTCGATACTAATAGCAATCAACAAAACTCAGGATGCAAAGGATTTTTGACCCTCAAACCTCTCAAAGGATGAATCCCTATATCAAAATAATGATGCCCTAATCTGAATAACCAGACTTCCGCCATTAATACCAAAGCAAGCTTTAAGGTTTAAAGTATCAGCTAAGGATTTACCTAAAGCACTTCGAATTTTCACAAAACGGGGAAGTCAACATGATACAAGGACAAAATCGCTCAAACAAAATGAAACCTTCATTCTGGGCTGAGCACCGAGGGAAACCCTAACTTCGCACAATAGCAAATTTCGCACTAAAAAGCAAGCAATCTAACCCAGGACCCCGCCTAAAGGATACTCACACCATCTCATGAAAAAATAGAGCCCATAGGGCACGTGAAACAGGGTTCTACAACAAGAGATGGGTCAAACCCCAACTCTACAAATATGAAATCAAAATCAATCAAGGGCCGACCCAAAACTAACAATATCCAACGCAGAAACCCTCAATCACCACGCAAGCAAACGGAAGGGCAATGATAACATACCATGGATCGATGCGGATGAAGTTTGGGATTGAAAAGATGACCACGCAGCAAATGAACACGTCCAAGCAATAAACACCCAGACACTAGCACCCAAACAATCCTCACGCAAACGAATCAAGATCGATTCTCAAAGCTCAAATGGAAAACTTAATCGCTAGAGCAAAACAAGGGAGCAATGAAATTAGAATGATGGTTGAAATACCCTAAATCCACCCTTATACCTATCTGAGCAAAGGTACCTCGACCATTAATGCATGACAAGACATTTCTAACAAATCAGGAAACCCGAGCCCAACACGGAATTTTGAAAAATCCCAGGATGCGCGGAAACACAGATTTTGCGAAAATGCAGAAACCGGGGAAATGAGGAAGATCGGGATTTTAGAGCAGATCGAGAAAATCTGCCAGGGCCGAAAAATCCCGGGATCAAGCAAAAACCCAAAATCGGAGAATCCAGTCAGGAACGGACAAAGAACCAGGGCCCGGGAAAATCCGTCGGAGCCGAAAAATCCTGGAACTAGGTGAAAACCCGGAGTTTGCTAAAAACTCAATTTCAATCAATTCAAACCTCAAGGCAAGGTCAAAGCCAGCAAGACCAACATGTCAAAACCTTAAAATGATAAATCCAATGAAACCAAAGGTTAAAAGACATCTCGAAAGAGGGTCCCCACTCCAAGTGGGGCGTGTGTGCAAAAATTGCACAACAAATGGCGACTCTGCTGGGGAAATGCTTCTGAGCATTTCGATGACAAACTGGAATCAAGAACCTAGAACTCATGGTTTCAACTCAGATACCTAGCCACCATCCTAAGTTAAAACAAAGAAACTCCCAGCCATTCAAACATTCCTATACCAAGGTCAAAGTGTGTGCACATGCATGTATTACCTACCCTCAGTTGCAAGAACCCTACTTGGTATGAATAGGCTACGTAAAGATTCTTACTCTAAAAGTAGCCTGGATAGAGCCTCGCTGCCAGTCAGGCATCCATAGCCCCGACGAGGTTATCGCTGTGATCCCCTTGAACATAGCTCTAGTGCCAGCCAGGCGTCTATAGCCCTGGTAGAGATATTCAGATCCCCCTGATAAGTTGAATTTAAACCTCATGATTTTCAATATATATTTTTTTATTTTGCTGATATTTCTTATCTTTTCACTCACTTCATTCAACCTGTGAACAGTGAAGTCCACACTCAGGGCTGAGAACCATAGTGGCACTAGAGCAGAAAATAATTTTTCACCTGATCAGACCTTATAAGGATCTTTTACAACTTCAGGTATATTAAGGATTAAAGGTATAAGACCCCCATATATTTCTGTTCAGACTGACTGGAAGACCTTTGCTTCAGCGTAAGGAGAAATGACATAGGTTAAAGAATTCATACCATGGTATTCTGGAAAAATGATCAAAGTTTGTAAGGGAAATACCAAGAACATTAGACCTGCTTTGCCACCGTTACCATACAGGTACACCCACAATCCCCAAAAGAAAAGGGACCAACAGCAAGAGCAACGCAAACCAAAACAAACAAACCAAAGCAAACCTACTCTAACCAAACAAGACCAGCAAAGCAAAAGGGAAACCTACCCTAACCAAAGCAAGTAAAACAAACGAACAAAGCAACCTAAACTAACTATTTACAAAGCAAAGAGCTGAAAACAGCTCAAGACTGGAAATAATGTTTTAGATACTGCCCATTGACAGGCAGTGGTATGTCTTCTCCCATGAGAGTCCTCAGACGGAAGGCATTATCTCCCAGTATTTCGGCAATCTGATATGGGCCAAGCCACAGTTTATCGAACTTTCCATGGTTTCCTTTCTGATCATGAGGCTTATCCTAGTATAAGACAAGGTCAGAAATCCTGAAGGCTTTCACTTTAGCTCTCCTATCAAACCATCTCTTAACTACCCCCTGATGTTTGGCAAATTTTTCAAGGGCATTGTCTCATTTTTCTTCAAGGTGCAATAATTCTGTTAACCTAGCCTCCTTTCTATCCCCTTCATCATAAAACTAATTTATAAACTGCAGAGTTGGGATCTTAAGTTGGATAGGGAAAACTAGTTCCAGACCGTACACTAAATGATAAGGAGATGTACCAATGGAGGACTTAACTCTGGTACGATCTCCCCAAAGAGCAAACCGAAGCTGGGTGTGCCAGTCTTTTGGGTTCCTCTCTAACAGTTTTCGGATGATAGTCAACAGGTTCTTGTTAGAGGATTCAGCTAAACCATTTCCCTGGGGATAATAATTAGATGCGAACTTCACAACAATGCCATGATCAAAGGCCTAGTTTGAGAATTTCAAAGATGCAAAGGCAGGACCATTATCACACACAACAACAACAGGACATCCAAACCAATTGAGAATGGCAGATTCTAAAAAATCAATTACTACCTCTGATGTACACTGCCTACAAGCAAAAGCTTCAGTCCATCTCGTAAAGTAATCAGTGATGGTGAGGATGTACTTGTAGCCAGCAGAAGATGGTGGATTGATGGGGCCTATGAAATCCATACCCCATTGAGCAAAAGGTCTTACCTCGGTGACCGGTTGAAGCGGGAGTGCTGCACACCTTTCTCTTGTTGCTGCAGTCTGGCAAGTGTGACAGGTCCGTACATGTTGATGAACATCCTTGAACAATGTAGGCCAGTAATACCCTGCCGTCAAAATCTGATTTGCAGTAGCAATAGCTGAACCATGACCAGTACCGTACTTCTCGTGGAACTCGTTCATCACTCTCTCAGCTTCCTGTTTCCCAAGACATCTTAAATAAATACCCTCATGATTCTTCTTATACAAAACAGCTCCTTTCAGCATGAAACTGTCATTTTTCAGCCTTAAGGCTCGCCTCTATACTGCATTAAGGTGAGCTGGAGGTCATTGATTCAACAGGTAATACACTATATCATCATACCAGCCGTCTGGAGAAACCTCTTCAACATTATAGTTCTAAACAGATAATTCAGGGCCTATCTCTGCCATAGTCTGGGTGAGTCCTTGCCCTCTTACCAGCTTCATAGGTTGGATCTCAATGTCATACTCTTGTAACATGATCACCCATTTAGCTCTGCGCTCCCCTAATTCATTCTGCATCAGGAGTAACTTAACTGCGGAATCAGGAATAATTGCAAACACCTTATTTCTGAGGATATAATGCCTAAATTTCTTCACTGCTCAAACAAGGGCATATGCTTGCTTCTCCACACTTGGGTATTTCAACTCAGCATCCTTTAATAGTGCACTCATAAAAGCGATGGGATGCTCATTCCCCTCATCAGACTTTTGTGTTAGCATTCCAGCACATGAGTGGTCTGAAGCAAATGAATAGATATAAAAAGGTTTGCTATAGTTAGGACTTACTAATACTGGAGCATCAGCAATGGCTCTTTTGATGTCTGCAAAGGCTTCCTTTGCTTCTGTAGTCCATTCAATCTTCACATCATGTTTCAACATAGCATTCAATGGCTTCACAATTCCAGTAAATCCAGTAATGAATTTTCTGACAAAGTTAATCTTACCAAAGAAGGACTTCATCTCTTTTTTGCTGGCAGGCGGCTGAATTTTCAAGATGGCTTCCACTCTCTCCGGATCTATAGAAATTCCTTTCTCTGATATCACATGCTCCAACAGCTTTCCTTCTATTACTCCGAAGATACACTTCTTAGGGTTCAAGGATATGTTGAATTCTCTGCACTTCTGAAACACTTTGTACAGATCTGAGATATGATCCCCTTTGTTCTTGGATAACACAATCAGGTCATCCATGTAAATGATGATGCATTTCCCTATGATGTCTTTGAAGGCAATATCCATAGCCCTTTGGAATGTGGCTCCTGCATTAATAAGCCCAAATGGCATCCTCCTGTAGGCAAACGTACCCCACTTAGTTGTGAAAGTAGTCTTATGTCTGTCCTCATACTGGACCATCACTTGATTGTATCCTGAATAGCCATCCAGAAAGGACATCATCTGAGAACCGTTGACCACTTGAAGCACTTCATCCAAAGAGGGAACTGGATAATTATCTTTTTCTAATGATCTGTTTAGATTTTGGAAGTCAACACAAAGCCTAATTTCACCATTCTTCTTTCTTACTGGAACCAGATTCGCCACCCATGTTGAATGCCTAACAGGAAATATAATCCTGGCAAATAGCAACTTCTGAACCTCTTTCTGTATGACTGGTTCCAACAATGCGTTGATAGGTCTCTGTCTCTGTCTAAAAGGCTTGGCATCAGGCTTCAGAGGTATAGTATGAGTTATGATGGATGTGTCATAAGTCTTCAAGTCTTCATAACCCCAGGCTACTATATCTGGAAAGTCGTGTAGGGCTTTGATTATACTGTGTCTTTCTTCTGGGGTGCATACCTTTCCAATGAAAATATTCTTAACATTGTCCTCAGTTCCCACATTGTGAGTGTTGCACTGTCCACTGATTGATTCTTTCTTTACCTCTTGTTCGTGATCTCTGATCTTATCCATATCGAAAATTTGTTCCAACTGCACCATTCCCCTGGGAATAGTATTGGACTTCAGATTCAGCACACCCTCTAGATCCAATTCTGCTTCCTGAGGTTCTGTTTCATCAATGATCTGTGAAGCAAAAACATCTATATTTCTGATGAAGTCAAGAATATGTTTATCATCCTCAAACACCTGAAAGTTAGTCACATTGTCTGGGACTGATGGTACAGGAGTCAATTCAATAGTAAACTTCTTCAATCTTGACAGAGATAAGGGTTGTAGAGTGTTGGCCGCCTGGGCTAAGGAATCAGCAGTTTGATTCCTTTTTCGTGGGATCAGTTGGATATTAAAAGCATCAAATCCCTCAATGAGGTCCCACACTCTATACCTATAGTTGGTCATTCTCCTATTGTGACATGAATACTGCTTTCTCACTTGTTTAACTACCAACTCTAAATCTCCAAAATCTTGTAGAATCTTGACCCTTTTCTTGAGTGCCATAAGGAGCCCATGAATTAAAGCTTCATACTCTACTACATTATTTGTACAATGAAATTGGAGTCTATGGGCAGCAAAGAAGTTTTTACCTTTTGGACTGATCAGCTCAAACCCTGCTCCAGCCCCATGCTTGGACTTAGATCCATCAAACTTAAGAGTCCAGTATTCTGTAGTGGTATTTTTCTTCATTCTGTCTTTTGGTTTATCAGTGTTAGAGGCCTTCTCAATCACCACAGGTTTATGGCTTTCGCACTCTTCTTCAAGATTCCACTCGTCTGCCTCAATTGCTTCAACTGCCTAAGTTGGATTCATGCATTTTTGTACTTGTTTCACTGTTGTTTGGCACAAACAACACTCCAACTCCGAGTGAGAGGCATTGTAGACTCTACACCAATTTGGTAAGAGTAACTCCCTAAAGCTCGTCCTCTTTCCTAGGTGAGTCTAGTTCTCCATACACTGCTTAATGAATCCCTAGAAGCTATCTAATAGGCTGATCTGCCTGTCCTTAGATTCTTCTTCCTCTTCAACTAATTCTGTCAAGACTTCAATAAGGCTAGACCCCGTCTTAACATCCATAGGCATCGAGTGTAGCATCAACACCTCTTCTGCATCTGATTCTTCATATTGAGCTGATAGCAGGTAATTTCCCATTCCAACCTATGATATCAGTACCTTTGTTGAATTCTTTTGGTATTCTGTAATCATGTACTTCATTCGGGGTTCTCTCTTAATCCTGATTTGATTAGGCACTCCCTTCCATGGTAGCCATATGTGAGAGTGGTCAGTAGACACATATCCATTCAAAGCCTTGGTGAACTCTCTTCCTAGAATCAAACCATATGCATCAGGAATATCAGCTACCTGGATATTGATAACCTGTTGAATCCTTGGATCAGAGGCTATCTGCATCTGGATCATGTTAAGTTCTCCTACCACACTCACTTCAGTTATGTCCAATTGAGTCACCTTCTTCTGGGAGTCAGCAGGTGTAATTCCTAGGGCTCTACAAACTCTGAATGGCATCACGTTGGTGGAAGCACCCGAATCCAACAAGCAGTTATGCAAATTCTTCTCGAATATACAGATAGATCAGAAATGGTGGGGTTTCTGTCTTTCCTTGAAACAAAGTGGGCTGAGTATCCATTTGGGCTACTTGAGTCATGTCCTTTTCTTTTCCTTTATCTCCCGGAGGCGGGTTGGTCCTAATTTGGGTCTGATTTTGTGTGTTCATAGGCTGAAGACTGGAAGTCTGGCTGACATGTTCGCCAGAAGACTTGTCTAATGACTTTGAATTTGCATCATAGGTACCTAAGACAGCCCTCCTAATTGCAGGGAACCTTAACAACTCAAATGCAGAAAGATTTACCTTTAGTTTCTTGAACTCCTCTGCTACATATGAAGCCATCTGCTCCTCACTCATATTAGTAGAGACTTCCTTAGATGGTTCCTCCACCTTATCCTTGTTAGCTTGGATAGCCTTTTCCTTCTGTGGTTCAGTTTGAGCCTGTCTGTCCTTTGAAAGGTACTACTTGGAGACATGTGGATAAGACGGGTTGTTACTAGCATTAGGATCTGGAGGAGTACTGAAGTTGTTGGGAGGAATGGAAGTGGTGAAAGGTCCTCCAGGCTGTGGATGTCTATGAGGCATATCCCTCAATCCTTGTCTCTGAAACATCTGTACTTCTTCAACATAAGCTTCCTCCTGATCGAGGGGGCCATTATCATTCATTTCTTCATTGAATAGTCGGGCAACTTCATCTCCATTACAAATCTGATATGTTTCGACTTCCTGGGAATCAGGTTCTTCTGGTACATTTTCCTTGCTGGCTGGGAAAGGAGCATGATTCAATACCAGCACAGGAAAATCATAGGAGTTAGAAGGAACAACCTCCTATCCATTCACATTGTTCTCTACCTCATACTGAAAAATAGAGGCAGCAGTTTGGAACTCTGAACATTCCAATTCTGAATGCTGGCTTGTCTTGTGGAGCCTGCACCATCCTGATAGGGCTGCTTCTGCCAGATACACACCAGTAGGAGGCTTATCTTGACTGACTGGTTGGTTTGCAGACTGATTAACAATCTGATTGGCAGGTTGATCCAATGGGGTAGGGACTCCTCCATTATTAGGCCCTGTATTCCAAGTTCTATTATGTCCTTGTGGCGGCCTTTTATCAAATCCTGATCCACTTCCTTGGCCTCTATCAAAATTCTACCTCCTTTCATTATTGAAACATCTGTCATTGTTGTAACCCCTATCCTGATTATACCCTCTATCATTGTAAAACCCTCTGTCATTACGCTGTCCCCTGTCAAAATTTTGTCCTTGTGAAAACTCCCTATTCTGATTAGATTGCATTCCCTTCTAGGCAGCTTGCAGTTGACTGTTCTGATTTCTTAAGTAAGTCACCTCTAGATTTAGCTTCTTTATTTGCTTAGCCATTTCATCAATCCTCTCCCTATTGGGATCTTGGTAAGGGATCTGGTTCAGGTTATTCTGAGGGGGGATAGGCATTGTGGCGGATCCCAAAGACTGATGCAACACCTCAGAATTCTACAGATAAGCAGGGAAGCTATTCGGCTGTGTTTGATACATTGGCTGATTAACTTGTTGTTGAGGGAAGTTTGTCATAGGAGAGATCTGGCTCATGGGATGACCAGGGTGTGGTACCATGAGTAATTGGGGAACTGGGTTCATGATTAGGGTATGATTGGTGAGAGCCTGATTTACTGCCTGAATCTGGTTGGGATGTGCAACTGGTCCCAGAGAAGGTAATGGCCCAGTCAAGTGTTGTCTCAAATCTATACTAAGCTTGACAGCCTCTGTATAAGCATCAGTTAGGGTACCTGGAGGGTTGGGTCTCCATTTCAAAAAGGTTGTTGTTAGGCTATCTAGAGCTTCATAATAGACTCCCAGGGCAGTACCATCATCTAAAACATATGGGTCTTGTAATCTGGTGAATGCACAGTGGAACCTATTATTGAAACTGGCTATCGGTTCATTAACCTCTCTCTTAACCTTGATGAACTACAGGTATAGCTCATTGGCACTGATGGGAATTCTGAATTTCTGTAAAAAGGCCTTTTCAAGATCATTCCAATTAAGGATTGAGCCAGCAGGGAGATGGTTATACCAATAAAAGGCTTCTTCTCCTAATGAATAAGGGAACAACCTACAGGCAACATCCTCATGAACAATCCCTCTATCTTTGAGACAAGTTTGGAAAATCCTTAGGTGTTCTTCAGCAGTCCTGTTTGGGTCATTAGCATGAAATTTTGAACAAAAGTGCTCAGGGTTTTTGGGCATAACATTGTAGGCTTGGAAGAATAGGGGTGACGGGTTATTGGCAAGGAAAGCCATTGGTAAAAGTGGGGGTGGCGGTTGTGGTTGGTTAATCACAGGCTGATGCTGTTGAATGGGAACCTCTTCAAGGATGGGTATGGCTTCAACCTCAGGATGTGAAGATATGGATGATGTTGGTGAAGGGATGGGTGATGACGATTCTCCCCTTTCTCGAGTCCTTCTTGACCTAGCGTGGAACTGTAACTCCTATAAATCTTCCTCTTCTATGGTAGATCTGGTATTTCTCCTGTATCTCTCTGGAGATATGGCGTTCAAGAAATGATCCAGTGTGCTCATTCAGGCCCTCCTTCTAGCGCCAATCTATTGATGGTGTTTTCTGCATAGCAACAACTCAGACAGAATGCAATATTCTATCTCTCTTGAAAGGTTATCTTCAATAATAAATCACCGAAAATTATCCCAAGGTCTCTCGGGTGTTAGGTCATAACAGTGTATAAACAGCTCAGATAATTATGTGAAAATGTTGGTAATCACAAAGGGACCTTACTACAAGCAAATTGTATCTTTCAACTTATCAGATCTGACAATATGATGATCTTAAATCCTAAATCTAACCAAATGATAAAGAAATAGCAAAAGATAAGGGTGCGAGGATATAATAGAATCTAAACTACTCCTAGAATGAACAATGTAAACAACAGATATTTGGAATGGACCTATCTCAACTAACCGGTTCTTGATCAACCCACAATGCAATCTTACAAGAACGGCGCAATCTTCTAAGGTATTTGAATGTTCAAATCATAGATTTGCATCTACAATCGAACTTAAGCACATTGAATATATATGGTCCAAGTTGACTTCACCAGCCTACTACAATCAGATAGTTACTGGGAGTATAGACCAAAGATAGCTACAAACATTCCAAATATGAAATCATAAACATCATGCATCCAACTGAAACTGATTTATGTCTAAATACTAAACCCTAGATTTCCAAGCAATTTGAAAGATAGAACAAAAGAACCACGCAAGATGAAATAACATAAGAGATTGCACCAGGAAAACCACAATGTCTTCAATTATATTAATCACCAAAATGCTGCAACAATTCAACTGTTCTGATACAGAATTTGCTTCAAGAAATTGAATATTACTTCTAAGGAAAATGCTCTAACTATTGCTCTCACTTCTCTACTACTGTCTAGCTAATGTCTAACCCTTTACAATGAGGCAAAAATGCCTATTAATAGAAAATCCCAAGGTATGTCGGCCCAGCCAAACATTTTTACAAAATAATAAAAACCGCCAAAACAGGTCGGCCAAGGAAAAACGAACTAAGGCACACATTAAATGCCATCATCTAGGTCGGCTTTGACATAGTGCCCAAGGAAGTCCGGTCCAATGCATGCCCTATGATAATAGGGAAGCACAAATCTCGAAATGAGCATTAACTACCACTCCCTTTATCTTTCTTCTGAACTGACAACCCTTGGACCTTCAAGAATACTCCATCCAACTCAGCAATCGGTGGCAATGGCAAGACCTTGAGTCGGCATTTAATTGAGTCTATTTCTTCCTTGGACTGCTCAACGGTCTTGTTCCAATCTTCCCTATTGGCCATATATCTGTCCATCACTACCATGTAGGTGGCTGCATCATCAAGTAGGTGGCCAGTGACAGCTCCATCAGAATCCGGGGCATAAATTTCATGCCACCACTCCTTCAATTGTTCCAAGCTCAGATACTTGGGAGCTATCTTCTTTCTGCCAGTCATTACCTCAAAGAAGGCAATGCATCCATCATAAACTGTAGTAAGCTCTCCATCAATTGACTTCATTTCTGTATCTTCTTCAGAACCTTCTGCCTGATCTGTAGTGCCTCGAACCATTCTCATGGCTCTTCCAACCTGGAGGAAGGAAGGATTCCATCCTTAGCCAATTGCTCCTTGCCATGCCCCAGGATAACCTTCGATTTCTGCAACAGGAGGTCCATGTCATCCTTATCCTGAGACAGGATATGCTCTAACAGCTCCTTCGCCCAGACTACATCCTTTCCTATAGATAAAATCTCCTTAATAGTATCATCCCCTTTTGTTTGGACATCCACCAGCCAATCTACGGTAGCTTGAGCTGAGGCCTTCATCTTTTTGATCCCGGAGATTGTTTCCTTAGGCAGAAAACCAGGAGTGGTAGAAGAAGAAGGGTGGAGAGACTGCAAAGGTTTCATAACCTCCTCCAAGCATTTCCTTAACCTTTCATTCTCCCTCTTCAGTTCACGTTTAGTCTGAGTCTCTCTCTTCAATCTGTCAACAATCACTGCACTGGATCCCTTAAACTCCTCAATATCATGCTCCATAGATATAGGCCCGAGGTTGATAGTCTGGACATTATAGTCCTTGCCTGTAACATCCTCTCTCATTTTTTCTGCGGCAGGAGCGGAAATGTGGACTACCCTATTATGCGTTTCATCCCTTTCCACCCTTGAGATCACCTTGGCAGCTTTCTTTTTCTTTCCTTTGCTCATTTTTGACAACATCTCATCCCATTCCAAGGGAGTATCTTCAACAATCACTTGCTTCTTCCTTGCAAGTTCCTTCTCCAGCCAGTCCGGGGCTACACGATCAGTCCGAATTTCTTCTGCCCTGGCATCTTCCGGCTCTTCTATCACCTTTTCTTCTTCTACAGTTTCTTTATCATCTTCTTTCTTCGGAAGCTACTTACCCTGGTCGGCCTTCTCAAATCCTAACTCTGGAAGCACCGACGATGGATTCCTAGAAGGGATATTTTCTTCGGGCTCACGTGATCCGTGGCCTCTATCACTTTTTGGGGAATCCTCATACTGCACCAATGGGGAGGTATGTCTTTCCTCTGTCTCAAGTTCAAATCCCGCAACTTCACTGAAAAGTGTCCCCTCATTAAACGGTTCTGCTTCCCCGCTAATTTCATGTTCACCAGGATCTTCCGGTTCAGGTATGCTCGGTGGAGGAGAAACAGACTTGGATGGCTCCTCAACTGGTAGCTTTGGGGAAGAGTCCTTCTGTTGTGTAGCATCCTTGGGAGAGGAAGTTCTTGATTTCCTTGTGTAAACTTTTATTTTCTCCCCTCTGGAACTCTCCACATTGACAATTGGAGGCTCACCACTCGAAGCAGCCTGATCTTTCTTCTTCGCAGTCCTTGTTGTCCTGGTCTTCTTAGGTGGGAGAGGAGCATCTTCTTCTTTCGCTTTCTCCATCTCCTCCTCATCAGAGGACTTGCTAAGTGTCAAGGTCTTCCACCTTCGCTTCCCTTTCGGTTTCCTCTTTGTTTCAGGTTCAACTCCCTTGGGACCCCTGACCTTGATCTTGAACGGTGAGGTCTTCACTGTTTTCCCTTTGGGGTCATCTTCCCCGGATTCCTCAGAAGTAGACATGGGGTTGAGATTCCCTATCAATTCGAAGGTGCAAGCTATCTTTGCGTTTTCCAATTCCCAAATTTTATGCTTCACCCAAGAAAGAGTGAACTTCATCATAGGAGCCATTAGGCCCTCCAGTTCTATAATCTCATCTTCATTTCAGTTAATATCTCTGGCTGGCCTGTCTTTCACTGCCTCATAGGTGTGGTCCTGCACCAGATTTCTGTCATTATCCAATTGATCCGGGATTAACTTGATGTTGTATTGCCTAATTGCTTCCACAGGGAGCCTGGAGTACCTTTTCTTTCTCATCTCAAGGTCATCTTTCATATTGACCCAATAATCTTCTAAATCCTCCTTATGCCTATACTCCCTAGTGGCCTTCTTCTGCACTTCTCCTGTTACATCAAAATTCATCCTTTTAGAATGGAAGGAGAAACCATATGCTGTCAGTTCTTCCCCTACGGTGTGACCTGATTAAATAGAGGGACATATTTCCGCTACACCAATCCCGAGAGGGAAATCTCCTCCAAAGCCTGTCTTGTACTTCTCCCTCTTCACCACAGCATCAAATTCACAGATTTGTCTCACAACTTCTAATAGCACAATGTGGTCAGTAGGATACCGGGGTAACCTGTAAGGGGCAACCGGGCATCCATCAATCCTGAGGTACGTGAAGGTAGGGAACTGGATGAACCAGGCTCCATAGTTCTTTATTAGCCCTTTGGCTCCATCGGATAACCTCATGTGCTCAGCATTCTGGAGTGTCCGGGTAATATGCATTGTGAATGCATCATTGGCCCTTATGTAATCTTTGTGTCCCAGATGCAACTCCGGATAAACCTCATAGATTATATTCTGTCCAATTGCTCCCTTCGGATTCAGACCTTTGTATGGGTAGGAAATGGCCAACACATACATTACATATGAGGACATAGTGAATTTCTTTCCCTCCAAGACATTCCTCAATTGTTTATCGATCTAGGCACTGATGAGTCCTGCCCAATGATAGTTAGTCCCCTGCCCAATTTTGGTGATCACATGGACCATCTAACTCTCCAACACTCCTGCACTTTTCAATCCTGCCACCTTGCTCAGAAGTGTGATGGCATCATATACATCTGACCTGAACTTTACCCTGTGCAGCTGCTTGGGCAACTTCGAATGATGGGATTTTGGCTTCTCTAGCCATGAGTTGATTATCTGTTGAGCCTTGACCGGCTCATTCTCATAATAGGTCCTGGCAGTATTCAAGGCACACACTGATGGAAGATCCGCCATGCTAAAAGCTTGTGCAATAGAGGCCAGACTGAAGTTGGCCAAGACCCTTCCCTCGGTGCTAACCACCCGCTGTGTATCAAAATCATATTGTCTAGCACATTCCAAAATTAACTCGTAACACTGGACCACCAGAGGGAAACCTGCCACATGCACCAATCCGGAGTTCATCATCCCTTGCCTCAAGGCTGACTGATCCTTCTCGGTCGTTCTCTGCTTGAACTCCTCATATCTCAAGGCCCCAACATTGGTATCGGATACCTCTGCCCACACAGAAGACACTTTGCTTTTGGGGAGCCGGTTCTTCATGTCTAGTCTCAATCGTTCAGTCTCAGAAATGGACGATGCCCCTGCGCCACCCTTAGACTTTCCAGCAGTAGATTTGCTTGATTCGGCTTGCACATCCATAAATCATCATTAGTATTCAATTGTTGTTCATATTTCAATCCAAAAAGTTAGCACAAATCACATAAATCCATCAAAGTCCACTGCCAACTGCTAATCCTTTGAGATCCAGAGAAATCAGATAGTCCGGGAAAATCATGCAAACCGGGAAAACACCGTCGGGGCAAAATTTCGGAGAAATCCAACCCAGACAGATTCCTGCTGCCAAAGCATTATTAGTAAGATAAATTGTTAGTACAGATGAAAAAATTAGAAAATAATCATGGAATTCACTCATTGGCAACAAGAAATAAGCATTAAACAATCGTTCCATTAATCCTATCATCGAAACATTAAAAAGGACACCACCAAACAGGAAATCCAAAAAAATCTGGATGGAACGGATTTTTCGCGGACAGCTTAGAATGTTCCGGAAATAACCTCAATCCGCGGAATAAGCCCAAACCGGGAAAATCCGAAAGCAGTGGAATTCCGCGACGACCTCGAAAACCCAAAAAATGGTGGAACGTGAAGCAAAATTCAAATGAGCACGGGATCCTCCCTTCCTGAGTTCTAATGGTTTCGATACTGACAGCAATCAACAAAACTCAGGACGCAAAGGATTTCCGACCCTCAAACCTCTCAAAGGATGAATCCCTATATCAAAATAATGATGCCCTAATCTGAATAACCAGACTTCTACCATTAATACCAGAGCAAGCTTTAAGGTTTAAAGTATCAGCTAAGGATTTACCTAAAGCACTTCAAATTTTCACAAGACGGGGAAGTCAACGTGATACAAGGACAAAATCACTCAAACAAAATGAAACCTTCGTTCTGGGCTGAGCACCGAGGGAAACCCTAACTTCGCACAATAGCAAATTTTGCACTAAAAAGCAAGCAATCTAACCCAGGACCCCGCCTAAAGGATACTCACGCCATCTCATGAAAAAATAGAGCCCATAGGGCACGTGAAATAGGGTTCTACAACAAGAGACGGGTCAAACCCGGACTCTACAAATATGAAATTGAAATCAATCAAGGGCCAACCCAAAACTAACAATATCCAACGCAGAAACCCTCAATCACCACGCAAGAAAATGGAAGGGCAATGATAACATACCATGGATCGATGCAGATGAAGTTCGGGCTTGAAAAGATGACCACACAGCAAATGAACACGTCCAAGCAATAAACACCCAGACACTGGCACCCAAACAATCCTCACGCAAACGAATCAAGATCAATTCTCAAAGCTCAAATGGAAAACTTAATCGCCAGAGCAAAACAAGGGAGCAATGAAATTAGAATGATGGTTGAAATACCCTAAATCCACCCTTATACCTGTCTGAGCAAAGGTACCTCAACCATTAATGCACGACAAGACATTTCTGACAAATCCGGAAACCCGAGCCCAACACAGAATTTTGAAAACCCCCAGGATGCGCGAAAACACAGATTTGGCGAAAATGCAGAAACTGGGGAAATGAGGAAGATCAGGATTTTAGAGCAGACCGGGAAAATCCACCAGGGCCAGAAAATCCTGAGATCAAGCAGAAACCTGGAATCAGAGAATCCAGCCAGGAATGGACAAATAACCAGGGCTCGGGAAAATCCGTCGGAGCCGAAAAATCCCGGAACTAGGTGAAAACCCGGAGTTTGCTAAAAACTCAATTTCAATCAATTCAAACCTCAAGGCAAGGTCAAATCCAGCAAGACCAACATGTCAAAACCTTAAAATGATAAATCCAATGAAACCAAAGGTTAAAAGACATCCCGAAAGAGGGTCCCCACTCCAAGTGGGGCGTGTGTGCAAAAACTGAACAACAGGTAGGACACCTAGCTTTATCTTATCAACTACACTTCAGCCAAAATGGCATGCCAAACATCGATGTCAATCATAATCGCCCCTTGCATATCGAAGTCATGGTTTCCTGTCATAAAATAAAAAGGGTCTTGGTAGATAATGGCTCTGCCCTCAATTTGTGTACTCTGAAATTCATAAAATAGGTGGGGTATACTCAAGCAAATTTAAATAATCAGATCATCATGATCAAGGCCTATGATAATGCAGAAAGGAATTTAGAGGGAATTATCAGTCTTCCTATCCAAGTGGGACATGTGGTTCAGTACATTACCTATCATGTCCTTGATCTGGACTTGTCATATAATCTCCTCCTTGGCCGCCCATGGCTCCATGCTATGCAAGTCGTCCCCTCCACGTACCATCAGTGCCTAAAATTCCAATTCAATGGACTAGAAGTCACCATCTATGCTGACCCCCAACCATTTGAATATTGTTGTGCTTTAGAAGCGTCATTTCCCCATTTGCATTATTGTCTCAGGGTTGAAATGGGGGCATCTAAGTCCTCATCCACTAATCCACCCTCCACCATGACAACCACTCCATCTTCCACCACTGATCCTACAGTCACAAAATTCTAGATCATTGACAAAGGGTGTGGTGAATATGAAATGCATACTCCTCTTAATATAGCAACCATTCCCCCGTCACCATATGAGTATGGTCAACCTTCACATGCTACTCCAAAGGAAGACAATACTATCACCTTCAGTGGTAAAAACATCCCTACCACCACTTTCAGGTCCCCTAGTATCAAGATAGATGCACCAAAAGAGGATATAATCAATGGGTATACTAAGAAGAACCCCAACCAGATCCCCCTCTAAAGGAATATTTTTAAGAAGCATATCCTTGGTCAGCTAAGTTTGCAGAAAAGTATAACTACCAAGGTAGGGGCCTAGGTAAAGAAGAATAGGGGTAGTTGCAACCTATTAATACATCAAAGCTGCTAAAGAACATAGGCATTGGATATGATAAAAAACAAAAAGGCCCTGCAACATTGTCTAATACCTCCAATAGTGTCGTCGTGGATGATGGCTCATTGGAAGACATACCATAGGAGGAATCCATCATTCGTGCATACGATGACGTCAATCACACTGACCTATCATCCATGTTTGAATGCCTATCTGTTTGTACCATTAGCCTATCCCTTTGTCACCCTGAGCTTATTGATTGGGACCTATGTGATAGCACACCTGTCAATATGTCTATGGATACATATGTCAACCTCATGGAATTGGGGGAGGATGAACACTCCAGTTGCAAAAATAAGAATAAGAAAAATAAAAAGTGGTCATTTAGTGAAAACCTCCCTAAGGCACTTCCTGACCTTGAAAAAGTAAAAATAAAGGATGCATCCAATGGTGAAAAGCTCGAAGAGGCACTAGAAGATGGAGATGTTCATCTTCCCCTTATGGGAACTCAGTTATTTGCTCAATCATCTATTCTAATCAAAGAGACTCAAGAAGTTAATCTGGGTATTGTTAATCCTAAGATCACCTATGTAGCTAAGTCACTCTCAGAGCAAGAGTATCCAGTCATCGTGCAACTACTCCAAGAGGGAATCATTAAATTTGCTTGGTCATACTCAAACATGCCAGGCTTAGACCCTGCCTTAGTGGTTCATCATCTAGACGTTCACCCAGATGCCAAGCCTGTCAAACAGAAGCTCTGCAAGATGCATCCATAGGTAGCATTGTTAGTCAAGAAAGAATTGGAGAAGTTACTAGATGTAGGTTTTATCAGACCAATTGACTACTCTTAGTGGATCTCCAATATAGTACCAGTTGCCAAACCAAATGGATACATTTGAATCTGCACAGACTTCATGGATCTTAACAAGGCCTGCCCAAAAGATGACTTGCCTTTGCCTAACATTGATATGTTGGTTGACCTCACAGTAGGACATGAGATGCTATTCCTTATGGATGGCTTCTCTCGCTATAATCAAATTTGAATTGCACCTAAGGACCAACACAAGACTGCCTTCACAAAACATTGGGGTACTTTCTGTTACAATGTTATGCCCTTTGGTCTCAAAAATGCAGGGGCAATATATCAGAGGGCAATGACGGTCATCTTCCATGACCTCATCCATATCATCATGGAGGATTATGTTGAAGACTTGTTAGGGAAATCCAGAACACGAGCAGAACATCCTACCATCCTGAAAAATATCTTTCAATGGTTGGAGCATTACAAGTTACAGCTAAATCTAAAAAAGTGTATTTGGTGTTACATCAAGAAAGTTGTTGGTTTTCATAGTCTCTCAAAGGGGTATTGAAGTTGATCCTGCCAAGGTGAAGGCTATCATGGAAATGCCACCCTCATGCAATCTGAAACAATTAAGAAGCCTCCAAGGGAAGATGCAATCCATCTATTGGTTCATAGC
Source organism: Sequoia sempervirens (assembly GCA_007258455.2). Lineage (NCBI taxonomy): Eukaryota > Viridiplantae > Streptophyta > Pinopsida > Cupressales > Cupressaceae > Sequoia > Sequoia sempervirens. The sequence continues at coordinate 1,048,746,183 of VDFB02271358.1, read as the reverse complement.
CCAGCTCATAGATAAGTGTCACTCATTCACTCATCTCCTGAAGAAAGACTCCACCTTCCGATGGAACCAATAGTGTCAAACATGTTTCAATAAGATTAAAGAATACTTAGCTCATCCTCTGATCTTGATGCCACCTATTCCAGGGAAACCCCTCCTATTGTATATCTCTACCACTTCAATTGCGTTGGGGGCATTGTTGGCACAACATGATGAATCATCGAAAGAGAGGGAAATCTACTACATCAGTCGGGCATTGGTCGGCTATGAATTAAACTACTCTCCCATGGAAAAGGCCTGCCTCACACTAGTATTCAGCACCCAGAAACTCTGACACTACATGCCCAGCCATCTAGTCAAATTAATTGCTAAAATTGATCCACTAAAGTATTTGTTATCTAGAACCACTCTGACTGGCCGCATGGCCAAGTGGGTCATGCTCCTAAGCGAATTTGACATAGAGTATGTGGAGCAGAAATCCATAAAGGGATAGGTCATAGCTAATCAATTGGCTAAGGCACCATTAGTGGATGCTTACCCTCTAGATACTGAATTTCTAGACAAAGAATTTTACACAGTTACAGAAGCACTAGCTTGGACACTGTATTTTGATGGCTCATACACTCAAAATGGATCAAGCACAGGGATTTTATTAGTTACCCCTCAAGGTGACTACATTCCAAAATCATTCAAGATAGCATTCCCATGTACCAACAACATCACAGAGTACAAATCCCTCCTTGTTGGCCTTTGAATTGCAAAATAGTGGCATATAACTCACTTGAAAGTCTTTGGTGATTCATTATTAGTCATCAAGCAAGTTAATGATGAATTCCTCACAAAGGATGATAAGTTGTTACCCTATAAGCACATGGTGGATGATTTCAAGAAATATTTCACCTTCATACAATTTGATCAAATTCCTCAGGTATAGAATAAAGCAGCAGATGCAATTGCCACTATCGGTTCCCTAATTGACATGCCTAAAGACCAGATGGAATGTGAGTTCCTTGTCAAACAACTTTTAATCCCAATGTATGATATTCCTGAGACTGATATAGTGTGCGATATCGTAGGTCCTGCCTCCCCCTGGTACCAAGACATATATACCTATCTCCATGATAATATCCTACCCCCAGACCTCACACGAAACCAACAAAAATCCTTTATTCAACGTTCAGCCCATTACATTATCACCGGTGATACACTTTATCATCACGGGTATGATGGGATTCTCCTTAGGTGTCTGAATGATACTGAAGCTTGCATAGCACTAATGGAGGTACATGGTGGTGTTTGTGGAGCTCACTCAAATGGTATGGCCCTAGCCAAAAGGATTCTACAAGCTGGATGTTATTGGTCTACCCTAGAGCATTATGCTTGTGAATTTGTGAAGAAGTGTCTTCCATGCCAACAACATGCAGATTTGATTCACACTCCAGCATAGGATCTTCAACCCCTTCGAGCACTGTGGCTCTTCTCTCAATGAGGTTTCGACTTGATTGGAAAGATTTACCCACCATCATTCGACGGCCATACATTCATAATCACTGCCACTGAATACTTCACTAAGTGGGTGGAAGCAATGCCACTCTCACAAATCACCAGTATTCAGATCTCAAAGTTCATCCTTTACCATATTCTCTGCATATATAGTATCCCATCCACCATCCTTTTTGATAATGGAAAACCCTTCAAAAACCAAGCCATGAAACACCTCTATGATACCTTTCACATCCAGCATCATTGGTCAACGCTTTATTACCCCTAGGGTAATGGTTAGGCAGAAGCAACCAACAAGACCCTCATCTGCATCCTTAAAAAGGTTGTCAATAACACCAGTTGAGATTGGCACCTCCATATTCATCCCGCCCTCTGGGCATATCGCACCTCCATTCGCACCCCTACAAGAGCCACTCCCTATTCTTTGTTCTATGGTGTTGAAGCCATCTTGCCAATTGAAGTTCAGATCCCATCACTGAGAATTTTTCTAAAAAGTCTTATCAGTGAGGAGGATGCTCGTGTTGCACGACTTGCACAACTGGAGTTAATTGATGAAAAGAGAATCAAAGCCTACGATCACCTGTAAGCATACCAAAACTGCCTCAAGCATCACTACAACAAGAAGGTTCGCCCTCGATAGTTTTAGGTGGGTGATCTTGTCCTCAAAGAGAATCAGCGTACTCAGCAAAACTGAAACAAGGGAAAATTTGAGCCAAACTGGTTGGGGCCTTATATCATAGCTGCTAAATATGGATCTAGGGCATATAGGTTGACTACTCTTGAAGGAGAGCCCCTTGACGAACCCATCAACATCATGCATCTGAAGAATTTCTACACCTAAGTCCACTTGGTAACCCCACCTATTAGAAAAATAAAAAAATCAAAAATAAAAAAAATCCAAAAAAAAAAATAGTAAAGAGAAATAAGTTTGTCCTATGGTGAAAACCACTTTTTGGTGGAGCCTTGGATAAGTATGGATGGTGAAAACCTAGTAACAAGCGTCATCCATAGAGGGCTTAATCATTATCTACCTAGCATCCTAGTTATTTTATGCTTTCATCCACACTATTGTCCTCGCCCATCCCATCCTTGGCTGCTTGGTATATTTTGATTGAACATTGGACGACCCATCTAGCCTATCCCCCCATCCTGAGCTTTTTAGTATCCCACTCTGAGCTTATGCCATTCATCTCCTCATCGATCAATCTGTGTCATCACATAGGATCATCCATCGTGTCAGTTTTCATCTAGATCTCATATTGTCGTGTCACCAGTCGAACTACATTGCCCCTACGCTGTCACATAGGCAAGGCTAATCATTTGATCTACCCTGGGGTATTATGACCATCACGTGTTGGTCATCTGTCATCTATCTTCACCATCCTCTTTCTTCTTTATCCATGGTCTTTTCATGAACTATGAGGGCTCTGCGCTTTAACGTAGGCAAGGCTAATCTCTGATCGGCCCTCGAACCCCTAGGTTTGTAGGATATGTCAGTCTGTGTCCTTGTCTGGCTCATTTTTCTTAATTAAAATCCCCTATTATCAAGAGATTTAGTTAATGAAAAATATTTGGCATCAAACTGGGTCATTTTATTTTAGTATCCATCATCGGTCTCAACAGGATACATCCTTCCAGCATACGTCATCAATCCCATCCATCCCCTTGATCCTAGGGCAAAGGAAGTTTTGAAATTGATTGTGATCTTTTGATGTTTTAGAATTTATTTATCATTTGAGCTCACTATCAACACTTTTCATGGTCGCCTTGATCCATCATATCATGGTGTGCTTTTACTCGTCTACATAGGGGCTTATCTTGGTATTTTCTTTGTTGTTGTCTTCTCGGTTGTCTCACGTAGTACCCACCAAGATCCCTGAGGTCTTGTGTTACGTTGGGGCATCCTTGTGTGTTTGTGGTTATCCCAATACGTAGCCCAACCAAGGTCATCATGACCTTGGGGTGTTGGGGTAGCCTTTTTCTTTGTTGTGTTTGTTTTATGCATTGGACGCCAACTCGCCTTGGTCTTACATATCAGGGTATCCGGTATCTTATGATAAATAAAAAATCAGTGCTCCAAAGATGACAATTCATATTAGGATTGCATTTCATCATCTGTTGCATTGCATTCACCCTATGATTTTGATTGTGCAAATACTTTATCCCGCTCCCATTCTTCTCAGGATACTAAAAAAATTTGACAGGTGACAAATTACACCCATTTTTCACAATCACTACATACCCATCTTCCATTATCATGTCAGTTCTTATTGACGCTTATGACCATGTGTTATTTCCTTTCATTATTAATTCACTATAAATTACAAGAGAATTATCACATATTAGGTTCATTCTATTAACCACACATACATCACCACCTACATCACAACATGTTAGATCCATGCATGCATGGCCACCTACATCACAAAATGTCAGACTCATAATACATCACATCTTGTATATATAAAATATTCATACATAATCCATCATACACATATACATACATGTCAATAGTTCAACTAGGCATCCATACACATAAGTAATCATAGATATAACATATGCATACATCATATCACCATGTGAGTATCTGCATTAATAAGATCATCCATACTCCACAAATACACAAACCCCATCATCCATTATCATCTCATAAACATGTGCATAAATAAATCAACTCATATATCCACATAGGCATGAAGTATCATATCCTCATACATCCACATAAGCATGTAGTATCATAAACATGTGCATAAATAAATCAACTCATACATCTACATAGGCATGAAGTATCATATCCTCATACATCCACATAAGTATTTAGTATCATAAACATGTGCATAAATAAACCACAGTATCCATCTACATAAGCAGGAAATATCATATACATGTGCATACATAAATTAAATCACCTATCACAAAAAGAAACATATTGCATAGTGTCAATAAGGACTGTCCCATATCATAATCAAAATAATACAGTGTATGTCATATATCCATCATACATCAAATCTAGCATATATCCATCACATAGCCCTCATACATCATCAAATAAGGTACAAAATCCAGAGATGTAGAGCATCTTTGATCCCTGTTGATAAGTACTACACACACCACTCTGCATCTATCAAAAAAATTGGTATCATGTCATCTCCCAAATGAGCTACCTGCATCTGATCGCTGTGGTGAATCAAGTATTGATCTCCTGTCTGGGGTGACACCTAGTGAATCACTATAACCTCGGGTTTGCGTCCCCAGCGATTGGAATGGCGCTGGCATCTGTGGTGTCTATTGAACATACTAGAATAGTCATTGTGTTGGGTCGGGAACTGCATGGTAGTATACGGCCATCCAAAATCCTACCTCCCTCACATTCTCCTCTCTCAGCAACCTGAACCCGAGCAAAATTTTGCTCCTGACGATATCTATCCTGATCTCTCGTGATCAATCTCTTCTCCTACTCCCAGGCCTCCTAGGATAGTCCTAACTATGCCATCTCTGTCTGAACCCGATCTCTCATCTCCTCGGCAACCACTGCCCTAGCCACTATTGCATCTCTCTCCCCCTATAACCCCTGTGTATCTGTCCCTATCACATCACTAACCTGCACTAGCTGCCACAGCGCCACTGTTGCATCACGTTCACCCTACAGCATCTGCATCCATACCTCTATAGCATCTCTCTCTCTACGGCCTGTGCCTAAGCCTCTACTAAGCCCTATCCCTCTAAAGTGCCTGTAGTCTCAACTCGGCAGAATCTCGCTCTCATTGTAGACCTGACACCTATGACACCACTACATCCCTCTCTCTCAGGAGAGACTGAGCCTCTAACTCTACCACCAGCCTATCACTTTCAACCACCTGAGCATGTGCTTGTGCCAAATCCATGTCTCCCTCTAAGACCTTCACCTATACTTTGTGCCACATCTCTCTCTGATTACAGCATGCACATCTCTCCTCGTCTCCTCCTCTCTCTTTTGCATCAACCCCATGTCCTCAACTATCTACTCTAAACAGTCCACCCTGTCTTTGAGCTCAGCTCACTCCCGGTGACAATCTGCTCTCTCTCCCCATAACTGATGTAGCTATCTCTGTAGATCCTCTGTATCTCTAGTTGACCTTGTCCCAATCTCTGATGGATCCTGTACTATCACCCCTCCAATAGCCTGTTGTATTGTCACCTCTGCTACCAAGCGGTCTCGCTTCCATCTCGCAGCATCTCCCTCTTCATGCTCCTTGGCCACCTCCGCTTGCAACCCCTCTATCTCTACTCATAGGTCAACTGCCTCATCCCATGCCTCATCTCTCTCTCTCATCAATCTCCTCTCCACATCTGACACCAGTGTGGCTAGGACTGAATAATCTCTCTCACCCTAAGAAAATCATGCCTATAGCTTGCTCAGCGCTGCCTCTAATCTAACCCGCTCTGCCTCTGTCTTTCGTAACCGCTACTCACTGAGGTGCAATCTCTCTACAGTCTCTCTCAGCACCACTACAGGGTCCTCTCCTTTGGGTGGTACTATCGACAATGGTTGGAGGTCATACACATCCATGTCAATATCCATCTCTTGTGGCTTATACCCCTCGCTCTCTGTCGATGCCTCCATCGCATCCACATCTATCACCGAAGGGGCTTCCTTTATCCCTGTCATCCTCTCCTACACTTTGTTGGCCTCGCCCTACTCATGTCTCTATCACTAATGCCCTCCTATGGCCATGTTTTCCTCCTGTCTCTCCTACGCTCTGCTGGTCTCAGCCTCCTCCCCTCTCTCATGTTGTTAACCTCCTGGGGATGTAGTGTCTCCTGGCTTCTCTCTCCCTGGATCTTCAGCCCCCTATCCTATTGTGTTGTAGCCCTAACCTCAGCCTCTCTCTCCTCTACTCCATCCCCTCGGGACCTGCACCATCATCTCCTCCTAGCTACCCTCACTGTCTCCTCGGCTGCTCCAACAACCTCCTATCTCCTCCTCCTGGGTGCCATCACTGGCTCTTCAACTGCTCCCACCACCTCCTGTCCCTCCCCTTGTCGTCCTGATCTCACCTAACCTCCTCTTTGTCACCCTCGGGTGCTAGTCTCACCACCCTCAACCGTCTCTCATCCTCTGACCCAAACCCTAGTGCTCCCTCAATTGGCACTATTGGGGTAATCCATGGCAGTAGATGTTGTCTGAACCACTGCTAATATTGATCCGTCACCCCTGCATCCCTCGGCCCCTCCCACCTGTCTGGTTATGGCATAGACTATAGTGTCTCTAGCTCTACCCACACTGCATCCAGGCTTAGTGGCCCCCCCATGGCTGCTCCCGTGACAGTGCTGGAATCTCACCTGTGCCATGGGAATATCCTACCTCACTCCAAACTGTCGTGTCACTCGATCGTGTTTGTGTAGCTCCACTACTAGCAGAACTCTCCCAATAATATAACAGCAGGTGAAGAAGTAACCGCTTTGTGCCTCCTCATCACCCCTCCAGCCCCTAAAAGGTCATAGCATATAAGACCGCCACACTATCATCTCTGTCTGCACATCATCTAACCCTCTCCTCCATATGTCTACATCTCTCACATCCCAATGCCACAGTATCACTCTTGCCTCTGCTCCCCACCCCTAGGCCACAGCCTATCTGTCATCCTACTCTCCTAATCTATGCATAATCAATCTGGTCACCCTGATGTGCTCCCATGTCCAAACTTGTAGTAGTGTGACATGGGCCACGCTCAGCGCCCTCTGATAGCATACCCGGTGCATGTCCCGATATAGTTATGCCAGCATGCATGTCCCCCATGCAAACTACCCCTCCTAGCCCTCAATGATATGTTGAATCACCTCCACAGACCTGAGATGCAGGAATTTCCCACTCCAGTTTGGCACTAGGATCCCGCTAATCAATCCCGCTAAGTACAAAGACAATACCACTACCCTACAGGATAGACACCTGTCCACATCCAGTTGCCCCTGCTAAATCAATAGATCATCACTGCAAAAAACAACATGCATGGACTCATCTAGTGCCTCGTCCTCTGACCAACACTCACTAACTGTAAGCCCTACTATAGAGAGCCTTAAAATCCACCAAACATCCTCCAGGGTCACCATCATCTCCCCAGTCGGTAGATGGAACGTCGATGTTGCTGAGTCCTAGCGCTCTATTAGGGCTATCAGCATGGCCCTATGGGCCTTAATCGTCAGATATGTTAGCATATGAAGTAATCCTGCCTCTGACAATCTCTAGTGCTCTACGCCCGTCATCCGTACCATGCATCTCGCCAAAACCTCAAACCGTCTCTCTCACGTCCACAAACTCTCCACCTTTTGCATCCATCACAATGACACCTTGTCAGTCTCTTCTAGAGTCATCTTGCTCCTTTTCCCACCTTGAGATTTCCCTTAACCATCCCCCCTTGGGCCCTTCATCATCCCTTACCCCTGCTTGTGGCTTATCTTTGATCATCCCGGCTTCGCCCCGGCTCTTGGGGGGACCCGCCCCGCTCCCAGGCAGACTCGCCCAAGCCCAGGCAGACCCGCCTGAGCTCACGGGCGAGCTCACCAGAGCCTGGGTGGACCCACTCGAGCCCGGGCAGACCCACCCGAGCTCACAGGCGAGCCTGTTCGAGCCCGGGCGGGCCCGCCCGCGCTCAGGCGGACCCACCCAGGTTGGCTAGGCGGGCCTCCGCCGAGCCTAGGCGGACCTGCCCGTACTAGCTGGGCAGACCCGCCCGCATTGGCTAGACGGACTCACCCGCACTCAAGCGGACCCGCCCTGGCCCGTCTCGTCCTTCCCTACCCCCACCCCCAAATTGTCTAGCCCCGCTCCCAACCAAAAACTTTTAAAAAAAAAATTTCCCACTAACCCATTTTTCCTCCTGATAACCTCCACAAAACCCATATTTTTTTTTTTTGCAAAAAACTAGAAAAATTGACTAAAATCACAAAGTGGGGTTCGAACTCACCTGGCGTGGCATGACACACTCCTCAAAGAATCATCGTCTCTCGTCCCCCCGATGAATGATGTCTAAATTGTACTCTGACATCGTGTCTCCTCCCTCTTGCTCTCTCCTCTTCTTCTTCTTCTCCTCACTTGACAGTTTTCCAAATGAGGAGAGGTAACTCCCTCATTTGCCTTTTATAGCTTTTTCCCCCTTTTTTTACTTTTTAAAATGAAAGGATTTTTTTCCTTTTATTTAACCTTTTTTATCCTCAACTAATTCCCTAAACCCCTCATCTTCCTGACACCGCCATTTTCACACTGTAAACCTATTTTCCTCCGTTCAAGTGCCAATCTTCTCAATTTTTCGTGCTCTTTCCATCGACATATACCACTTCATCCTTTCAAGAAGTTGTCTAGGGCCCCCTTTTCATTTCCGTCCTTGTCCCTGTCCCCTTCTCGAGGGGGCATACCCTACCATTCTCTCCCAATATTCCGTCATAAGCCTTCCCTTGCGAGACCAGGCCATCCCCTTTAATTCTTCTCTAATCGAGTAGCTCATAATTTCTCCCATACCGGGGCATCTCTTTTCTAGTCGCTTCTTCCATAGAGTCATATGTGTTTTATTTTTCTTTGAAACCCTATTATCCTAATAGTGTTTCGAAGAGGGGCAAAATGTATACATCCAAATTTGACCACTTCCATATGGTCAAAGTCGTCTCCTTAATAATCCATTTGCTCATTTAAATCATTCTCTTTACCGGTATTAATTAAATCATTCATTTAATTAATATTGTGTATTTTGCATAAGGTTTGCCAAAGTATTTAATTTAATAAATATTTTTCCCCTATTTCCTCTCTAAATTAAATAAATGCACCACTTTATTTAATTTAGTCATATTATCTTTTGTAATTTTAAATTTATTTTTAAAATTCCTTATTTCCTCTCTCATTGTCACATCCTCCAACTTTTGCAAGTTGGTCTCTAATCCCTCTTAGCAATCTAACCCTCTTTCTTAGTCATAATTAATTTATGATTAAGATGTGCACACCCCTAATCATCATTAGGGTTCTATCCTCTATAATTTCCCACTTGTCTCTAATGTGTCATTAATTAGTCTAATCAAGTACTTGCACAACCATAATCACCTAATTAGGTCATCTCTAATCCCCATATTATTTATGGAATGTGTCCTTAGTCAACTTCATTAAAAGCTTTCTCTTTTTGAACAAGGCACTCCATTCCCCATGTCAATTTTTAATTCATATTTAATCCCCCAATGCATTTAAATGAATTTTAAATTCCTTCTCTCATCCCCATGAGAATATTTGAGGAATTTTTAATTCTCCACATATTCTCTCACCCACATGGAGACAAGTACCTCATTTATGAGGAGATCTTGTCCCATTCCCAAGGTACTATGTACCACCTCCATGTCATGTACTATCCTTCCACCTCATGTGCACATCACCCTTTTTAAGCCATATCACATGCCACATGTCAAGATGTGAGGGCTTGTGAGTTCTCAACTCACCTTAGCCCTATATCTTGATCTTGGTGGCTCAATCTTGACCGTTCATTTCCCTACAGAGTTTCAAAATCTCTATAAATACCCCATATTTTCTTTCATTTTAGGGAGATCATTCATTGTAGACAAACTCTTGCAATTTTTTTCTAGGAGCCATACTTAGCCATTTTTCACACTTGCATCCACTTTCATCTATTCTCATATCATCATCTAGTTTGCATCTTGTTCCATCCAAGGAGCATACAACACCAAAGATCGAAGGGCCAACCAAATGATTGATTCAACACAAGGTATAAATTTTTATTTTGTCATCTTTACTTTGTATTGAATCCAACTAGGCTAATCTTGAGGTGTAGGTTGTTTTTAGTGTTATTTGCATTCTCTTGTTTGTTGTTTGTATTCTAGCACTTAAATTCGCCCTATCACAATTTCATTTGAAATATCTTAGACTCGAGTTAGTAAGTGAAATCATATTATGCTTGCTTGATGTCCTGAGTTTTTTGTTGCTTAGGATGCCAACATGTTCTTTGGACTACAGTGTGCTGCATTAGCATCCTGAATCTATGCTAACATCTTTTGGCTAAGAGATCCTCTGGCTAAGGCAAAAATTTGGAAGTTTCACTCTCTATATTTGAAATAGTTATATAAAAGTTAACGTATATCTATCTCCTTCACAATTCCCTCATGTTGAGGTGGATAAGGGTAGTTCCTTCCCTGGTGATCTCTTGAGAATGAAGAGACCCGTGTGCAGTGAATCCCTCTTATCTCACAATTAGTATTTCAAAAATTGCAAAGATGAGGAGTAAGTAGTCTCACCAAGTGATTAAAATTTTGTGAATTAACTTTCTAATCATAAAACGAAACCAAATTCATTATTAACAAAATTTTAATATGGGTAACACTAAAATTGCAATCAAAAAGTTAAAATATGTACAAATGTATGAATTAACAAATAAAGTGCCTGAAAATAAGTTTTAAAGCATAAAACATTATCCTGCACCAAAATAGGGGTATTATATATGAAAATTTGTCACATGGCCCTTTCAAACACAACCGTGATGTCTATATCTCCTCAAAAAGCTCCTAATTTTTTTTTCATAGCCTCTTGAAAGTACCTACAACTTTCAAGACAAAAAAAAACACCAAAAAATAGTGGAGAGTGGAAGAGTTAAGTGGAGAGAAACAGGGAAAATGGAAGAGTTGAGTGGAAGAAAGAGGTAGTTAAGTGGAGAGTTAGATAGAGTAAGTTTTAAAAAATAAATAAATAAAATTTATTTATTTTTTGTCATGTGAATAATTTTTTTTTTTAGATAAGAGTCATAAAGCCTATATATTTATATTAATTTGTAAAAGTATATCAAAAAACATGTCAGATTGTCATCTGAAACTTGGCAATGTCTCTTACTAATTTCCTTTGGGATGAAGCATAAGGTATTCCAAATTCCCAAACTTTGACATTTTAAATTGCATCATCTTTTTAGGTTCATGTGTTTGAGTGTACCCTTATTTGAATACCATTGAGGTATGAGTTCCTTGGTACCATTTATCCTTAACCTCCAATTATTTACCTTATACCTCTTTTTAGAGACCAAAATATAGAGATTTTTCTTTTGAGCATGAGCTATAGAGTAATATTGGCTTTTGATCCATAAGATCTTATTATTGCATCTTCTTTGAAATTGGTGGTTCAATCATACATCATCAAGGTCCCCTTTAGGAATGACTCATTAGGCATTCACAACTTTTAACCTTGAAATTTTTCATTATGTTACCTTTTTGGATTCATGACATAAACCTTGTTCTAATATCCTCACCTTCAGGTATGTTAGGACGGGTATCTTTGATTCCTCTTCACCAAATCTCTTCTATTAAAGAGTGGGACTTAATAGAATACAGCAAATTTTCTTGTTGGGTGTTAGACTTTTGGGATTCCCAATACTACAAATTTAAATCATGTCAAAATCCTAAAGCCTAATTCCCCAACTATTTAAACTAAATCAATTTATTTAGGTAGTGTCATGCATTTTGGAATACCCTTGATTCTCTCTTAAGAATGTTCCTATTTAATATATCATCTTAATTAAGTTATCTTGTATTGAATCTCATATATATAATTTATGGATTGACTAAGATATAAAAACTATTTTTATCATACTTATGATAGAGCTAGAAATGATAATTAGTAAACTATCTAATGCGCTCTTTTTTTCCTAGTAGAGATGCAAGAAGAATAACCACCCAAAGAGATGAATTATGAATACAATGGGTACCACCATCCATCAAAGATGTCATCTCCTTGGGAGGAGATTGGAGATACTAACCTTGGGCATGTGGGTGTTTGAAAATTCTTGTAGATGGCATTCTTATAATAAAATAGAAATTTTGAAACCTAATGCAATGCTAGGTTAGGCCTAGTTTAGGTTATTTCATTTCTGGTCTCACTCAAATAGATCCTAAGCTAGTGTTATCCAATGAAAAAGATATGATTAGAAGAAGGAATTATTTGGGATAGCATACTAAACAATTTTGGATATCAATATTGAGGTGATTGAAAGAGTTTTTGGGCTACCCATGTATTCCCAATATGATGAAGTGAACATTAAAGAGATAAAAATACTATGAAATTAAAACAATAATGGTTGCAAACATCATCAATGATAACCTACTCTTATAAAGGAGTAAACTATTAGCTAATATGACAATGGTCCAACATAAAATTGAATTCAAAGAAGATGCAAGGGACACCACTCATTTGAAAATAGTTTTTAGTTTCCTAATTCTAGGGATTTTTTTTCAATGGATGAGTTTTTGATATATTAAGCAGCATTTATAGGGCACTATACCCTTTACACAATGAGCCTAGAGGGCCAAAAAATATCAATTCCAAAGAAATAAAATAGAAAACACCAAAATACAAGACACGGAAATAGTAGACTGGCAACCAACAAACAATGACCCAAAAAACCAAGACACGGAAGCAGCAGACTAACTAGCAATACCCTCCCATTTCTATATGAGGAGGTTAATAACATCCTCCCAACCTAGTTGAGGACCTCCCCCATAATATTCTTGTCCATTTCTTCCTTGAGCACAGTAGAAAGGGTACCAACTAAATGGTGGATCATTTTGATGGTGAACCAAGTCAACCCAACGAATTTCCTTTCGAGCTTATCCATCTTCTCTAGCAACATGCTATAATTGTCCTCCTTGTCCATAGTCTTTGCATTATCTTCCTCCATAGCCCTAGGGTATGAGGAATGGATGGTCAAAGCATCCTTGAGCATCTTGTTGAAGTCAGAAAAATGACTAGTTCCTTCCACAAATTCCTCCTCCTCCGTGTCTTCCTCCTTCCTCTTGCCTTTACTATCAGACTACTCGTCACTAGAAATATCATTCACTGACACATTCTTACTATTTTTTTACAATTTCTAGGATTTCCTAATGTTGGTATTCTTCATCCTCATATCCACAGTAGTATCCACAATAGTGTCCCCCTTGGATTCTTTACCCACATTGTTCTTCTCTTCCTTGTTCATGATCGGTAGCTCCACCTGGCATTTACCCTCTTCCTTTACTTTTTTCCTTGTTGTAGGTTTTTAGTTCATCTTGCGAGGAGAATTTTTGAGCTCGCAAATCTTGACCACCACTTTCGACTGAGCAGTCCCCACACCACCCTTCTTTTTCTTGGTAGGAATTTTAGGTTTATGGGTTTTGGTGTTCACTAGAGGGGTTTTCCTTTTAGGGCCCTTAGACTCGGTCAGGGAGGGATTCACAGTGGGTTGGTCAACGGGTTCAATCTCCTCAATCCAAAAAGTAGAAATAGGTTTGGGTGGACAAAGAGCTAGATAAAAATGATAAAGCTCGGGATGAGGCCCTAGTGGAGTGGCAGGGGGGTGTTTCATCAAGGTTTTGGGTAGCACTGTCTAAACACTTCTCAACAGAAACCTCCAAATCAGTAAGCAAGAAAAAAGGAAAACTCATCAGCATTTTGTGATGAAGATGATTGAGAAGAGGTGGATGGTAATATTAAAACACCCTATGCCTACCTTCTAAAGTCGCATACTTCATAATAGCCAAACAAACCTGGTCCCAAGGATGAGGGAGCGCTTCCCTTTCGAAACTCGACTAAGACCTTATTTGTTTTTCATTTTCTTTTTTCAATGGATGAGTTATTTCATCCTAGAAATCATATATTTCAATAGGATGGACTAGGAAACTATTATTACTGATACACTATATGATTTATTTATTTATGTAATAAAATCAAGATAATTTTATATCACTTTACACTTGGTGTATCTAATGGCCTTTAACACTAGTTTCCTAATATTGGCATAGGTAAGAACCTTGTATTTGGGTGAGATAAAATTCTATGATCACTATCCCAAAATAGAATTGAAAGAAAGATGGAAGAACTGTAATTAGGTGAATGATGCCTTTTTTTGGTTATTATGTGTTTGAAGAATGAATCAAATAGGTTATCCTTAGAGGAAACCTAAGAGATGGCTAATTTGGGAAGCTATTTTATCCAATTTTAAAAAATCATACATTAGAGTTGGTGACTTGTATAAGGCACCCTACAAATTCCAAAAATACCCAAGGTATAGGATAATATTCTTGGGGATATGTAGGAAAGTGGTGGAAATACACAAATTAATAGCTAGTAAGCACGCGACTAGAATTTCCTTTCCAATCAACACTCTAAGGTTGTTGAATATGAAATTACCATATTTGATATTGAATTATATGAAATTAGGAACAATTGGTAATATTAATCACTAATTGGCTCATATTTTTTCCATGAGTGAGTATTAGAGGACTTTTGGGTGGATTTCATAGATGAACATGAAATAAGAATAAGGAATTATTAACACCTAGAAATCCATCTAATTAAAATTTGGCACATTGATAATTTTCCTAAAGGAATGCATGATTATGGAAAGGTAGTGTATCATTCCTATGGCTAGGACAAAGACTTTAACTAGCCAATGGAAATGATATATTGGTGTATTGAGGAAGATTCTTTAATACCAAAAAAAAGTGTTGGTTGAAAGAAGAAATAAATGGCTACAAAATCCATATGCCATGGATGATCCTCATCCACACAATAAGACCCCTAGAGCCACAAGTTCAATAGTTTAAAAAGGGAATTTACTATCCTTGCTAAGGAAAAAGCTAAAAGAGAGAAATAAACAACTCCTATCTTGGAGAAAAATTTGTATGAAGAAGAGGTTGAAGATGAAAAATCATTAAAAGTAAGAAAAAGGACTAGAACATTAGTTGTTTATGATAGAACCTCTACATCACTATTTGCTCCTATTCAATTATAATTTCCTTAACCTCCTCCTTTCCCTCCACTTGTTTCTATTTCTTCTCCCCTTGACACCAACGTTCCTCAAAATATGGGGAATAGTGAGTATAAACATGTCCTATAGTAGAAAGTGTCATAACAATAAAACATTCAAACACTTGGTGTGACACAAGAGGAATATGTGGGTTATTATGGTGTTTCTTTTGTTGGGGAAGGGTTTTAATCATGTACCCTACCCATATTAAGAACAACTCACCTTCTTCCTCTCCAATATCAACATCTACAAGGATCCCTTCTCTACCTAGCATCCCTGTGCAACAAAAGGTTCCAAAGAGAAGAAAGAAAGGAGCAAAAAAAGATAAGTATATCAGTTAAGAAGAAGAAGAAGAGGAAGAGGAAGAAGTACAATTGGTCCGCAAATGGAAATCAAAATTCTCTCAGGAAGAGACTAGTGCAAAAAAGGGAAAGGAGAAAGAGAAGACCCCTCTGGTCTATGAGCGTAGTCCCATGAAGCTTGATGCATTGTTTTGTGCTATAGTAGATTTTGGAATTCTGAAGGATACAACTGAATTGTATCCAAAGTCCAATAATGCAGATGAGGCAACAATTGAAGAGGTCATTGTTAAATACATGGTGACATTTAATGTTGACCTAGGTGAGATAGTGGATCAGTTGTCAAATGAGCTAAAAGGAGTATTGAGTGCAAGAAGATAGGAGGCAATTATAGAAGATGCAAAGATGAATTTTTTTTTCCTTCGAGAAGATTGGTTCCTCATTAACTCATGTGGAAAAAGTTAAGTTGTCTTAGTTGCAAGCCCAAGAATTTGGGACAAAGAAAAGAGTAAATACTCTTATGGGAAAAGATAAGAATGATATAGAGAAGCTAAGGAAATAATAATAAAATCAGCTGAAAAACTTCTTAAAGAATTGGGAGCCTCTCTGAGTGATGAAGATAAAATGCAACAAGATGCATCCCTCCAAGAAAGAAATGAGCTAGTCAAAGAGAAACATGAGCATGAACAAGGAGAAATGATGATAGACAACACCTCTTTGGGTGGGAAAATAATTGTTGAGTAGAGCAAAGAAGATGAGGAAGGATTCCTAAAGAAAAAAGAAGCTCAAAAGGAACAAACTATGTCTCCTTTGGAAGTTGAGAAGTGTTCTAACAGTGGAGAGAAGGAGAAGAATGATAAACATGCAGAAGAAAGCACAAAAACAAGATACGAATTATTTGCACCCTCTGAATATTCATTCAAAGATCTTCTGGATGTGCAAATGCAGTTCCAACCAGTGGTGTTTGCACAACTGCTACAAATTCCAATGCAACAAGGTCAAGTGGATTTGGATCTTGGTGATGTTTTTCATGCCTTTGCAAGAAAGGAGATACTACAAAATCACCAAAAAGGCATAGAGTTAGTCAATGAGGTTGTCAAGGTTTTGCAAGAAGGCCTTCCTAGAGTATCCATTGATACTTCTTTACTAGGTGTACAACTGTTGAAGTTATTGCTAGATTCTTTTAAGGAGTACTTTGCAAATATGGAAGAGAAGACAGAGAAGGAAGCAACAATGAAATTGATAAGAGGCTAAATGATGCCTCAGATAAATGTGTTATTGGACATACCAAGTTGCAAGGCAACTTGAAGGATGTTCAAAAGAGTTTGGAGGAACCCAAATTATTTTTTCATTTTTGTTTAAAATGGCCATTGTCTATGAAAAGTATAAAGGATCAGATGGACTCAATTGAGTCCCAAATTTCTCAGGCCTCAGGTGTGTATGATCCAGTCAATGATGGGGATGGAGCAACTAGAGTGATCATTGAAAATATACACTCAATTATTTTTATTGCAAGAACAAAGAGAGAAAATGATAATGTAGTACAATTAGCTTCAAGATATGGCAATTCTAAGGCTTACATCTTTAACTGAAGCTTTGACCAATGCTAAAAAGTTGTGCAAAAGACAACAACGTGTAGCCCTCAGAAAGGAGAAGACCTCTATGTATAGTTTGAAAACTAGAGCTACGTGTTTTCTTTCACCAAAAAGGATTGGGAGGAACACCTTGCAAAATTAAAGGTAACATATAAGGATATATTACCCTCATCTAATTAAGGTGTATTTTTTGAATTGTATAGATAATTTTTTTATCTCAATGTACATTTGCAGAGTTAGTAGATGGTGTTGTAGTAAAATTTTTTCTTTTTGGTGATGGATAACGTAGCTAGGGGGAGCTATTCTCATGTAGATATATTAATAAGGGGATGCAATGCGGACTTACTACCCTTTTCCCTTGATGTCAAAGGGGGAGTGAAGTAGAGAGGTATGTTTCCATCAATGACAAAGGGGGAAATTTTTGGCAACATGAGCATGATGGTGTATGGTGTTGGCACTGATGTCAACTCATTGTAGAATTGATGGTGTATCAATATGTATATAGTCCAAAGAAGACCAAGTGTTTTTTGGAAATTGGTTGTCCTAGACTGAGATAGTGTAGTAACAGAGGAATAGTTTTGTGGTCTGCATTGTTCCGCATTATAGTATCTTGTCATGCAGTTTTGAGGTAATAATGGTATGTATTCAAAGATTCCATCTCCAAGTTTTTTAGGGTGTTATGTTTTCCATAACAAAAGATATTAATAATAGAGTATCTGACTAAGTAGAGATGGAGTTATAGTTGCAGAGTTCATGTTGGAATGCTCTGCATTCCACCGTGAATGATCATTGTATTTTGTAGATTTTAAGAAGTTCTTGGAGATGTCAGATGTGTGTGCATTATGAGTTTCAAGTGGTTTGGTGATCCATGCATCGAGTTTTGGATGAATAGTTGGTTCAATCAATTGTTGTTTTACTAGTTTGGTTGTGTGGTGCCGACCTAAGGGTTTTTGGGTCGTGTGGGATTGAATTGTGTATGGAGTGCGGTGCTGTCAGAATAGTGGTTTACAATTCCTAAGAGGAATGAATTTTAGCTGAAATTGCATATTTTTAGAAAATATAATGATTTAAGCCTTAAAAAGTTCCATTTTAAGGATTCCAATTGAAGAGGGTTTTATCAAATCACCTTAGATCAAACCCCCTTGGATAGAACCTCGCTAGTTTTAAACCATACCTATAAATGCGTCTCCTTTACACCTATCAAATGCCGATAAAAAATCACTTTTGATTTAGATTTTGGGGATCAAATGAATTCATTTAAAATTTATTTCAAATGATTATGGTATTCCTCAGAACAAGCTATCCAATGAATATAATTTTAATATGTTTTGGCTTTGTTATGTATTTGTTTTTAAGTTTTATTAAACATAGGTTTTTCATCTAAAAATGAATTTCTTTGTTCTTCACATGTGGAAAAATAGAAGATTATCAAAAAAAAAATTGAAAAATATGAGTGCACCAAATATTGAAGTCCTTGATCCAACAAAAAATTAAATTAAATTTTTACATATACAAAAAAAATTACGCTATATACGCGTGCTGTCTGAATTGTAATTCATTTGACTTTGAAACTTGATTAAGGAAAAAATATCTCAATAAAAACTATCTAACCAAGTGGAAGCACTAGATATCAAAGTTACAAATCTAAATTTGAAAGAATTAGAATTTTATCCTTCATGGAAAAAAGTTATGCTATGTGTGCATCACTTTTTAAAAATGTTGTTTTTTGAAAAAAATCTATTTTCGTGGGAGATGGAAAAAGAATATAATTTGATTCCAAAAATTTTGAAAAAATATTTTTAGAATCTACAGAAAAAATTTGATGAGACTCTAGTTTACACCATCTTCAAATTCCTCACAGTTTAGCCACTATAGGTGCCCGAATGTGAAGATTTAGTTAAAAATAATAATTTCAGTGTCCAGTTTGGCCAAAAATTGTAAACCACTATTATGGGATCACCCAGTGGATTCATGGGAGATCTATAGTCATTCCAACCTATTTTGGTGAAGAACATGCTTTGTCTACTTCCACAAGGCATGTATGTTGGAGTTTTGAGATGATGGTTTTGGGGTCATATGTTCCATCCAATTAGGTTGACATAGTTTATGGTATTACTAATTGTGGAAGATATATATAGAGAAGGACAATTCATTATTAAAAAAATGTAGAGAGAAGAGCATAATGTGATAGTGGCAATCATGTGCATGTGCATAAGAGTGATGGTAAAGGATGAAGTGTGTAAAGTCAATTTTCTGAGCAAAACAAGGGACTGTGCCTTCAACATATAAGAAATGCATTATAAACAATTCAAACTCTAGTAGTGAGCTATTTTTGTATGTACATTTGTAATTTGGGAAGAAGCGATCTTCCTTGGGTAGTGAGCCCTCCTATTTTCTGGATAGTGAGTCCCTTAAACTATGATCTATTGTAACTAGTTATGATATATAGTGAGTTAATCCTTGCCATGGTTTTTCCCTTTCAAGGGTTTTCCACATAAAATTTGGGTTCCTCTGTTGATTGTTGTGGTGCATGCTTTGTATTGTTTCTTTCCATTTTTTTAAGTTTAATGAGATTTTTTCTAATGCACTTTATTGATTCACCCACCCCCCCTTAGTCTTCCATGTGTTCAACACTAATCAAAGAGATAGTAAGGTTAGGACTAATGTATTGCAAGATCTTTGATCCAAATCATTTATTAATGGCCAAGTTATGAATCATATCCAAGAATTATGTAGTTCTTTAAACATTGGCTATATTAGAAAGATTTTATGCATTTTTATTGAGCCACATCTTCCTCATGATCATAATCTTCATTTTCATGCTCATAATGGGAGGAGCATGTTTTTCTTTACAAAAACATCATGAAACACACCACTTGTAGTGGATTGATACATGTGACGATTTAAGCGTACATTCCCTCATAAACATAGATGAGGAGAATTATACTTTGGCATGCAAGTAACACTCAAAATCCTAAAGGATAAAAGGATTAATAGAAATGATGTGACAAATAATAAACATCAGAAAAGTAATGGTCAATAATCCAATTTAAAATAATGTTAGAACACAACCCTAAAGGGAAACACAAGGGTAGCTAGGGTGAGGAAATAAGATCAAGCAATGGTAAAAAATAAAAAATAAAAGAAATAGAGCATAAATTCTCAAACAAGAGTATAATAAAACCATAGGTAAATATGATATACAAGATGAAAAATAAAAAATATTACATCTGAAGCTCTAACATGAAGGAGAATAAACCTTAAGTAGAAACCCTAGGTCATGTAAGAAAGTGTTAGGTTCATCAATAAATATAAGTAAAATACCTTTTACATATATCTAGGCATATTTAATAAACAAAATCAATAGGCATAAAATTGATCTAGATTAATTAGAGTTGGGACAAAATATTTTAATGAATATGAAAATTAAATACAATAGTTAGGGATATTTAGCTCTACAACAATGATCAAATAATGGTGTTGAAGTTGTATAATTCAATGTCATTGTTGAATTATTAATTGACATTATCTAACAGCTATCCTCGGTTACATGAGAAACATATTACAATTCATTCACTAAAATTTAGAGTTTAATTTCAAGTGTTAGAGATTTGATGTTTGCTACACAAGATTGATCCAAAAGAATAAGCAGCTAAAAACATGTTCACCCTTGTCTTCCAAATAGTTGAACTTGTCAAGGTGGTGTTTTAAGGACATCATTTAGGAGTTTGCCAAATCATTAGGTGAATGAGTTATCCTCCACGAAGCTTATTTGGTGGGATGAATTAATGACAATGAATGATAATGAAGACAACATATACAAACATGTAGATGGCCTATATGATGATGATGTGGATCTAATTGTTTAGTACCTTTTAGAAATTGAAGTGTGCTCTAATTGTTATCCCTTACAATTGTATGTGTAATTAAGTGCACATTGAATTCCCTTAAATACAATGTCAAAGAAGTATACCACACAAGCACATGTTAAGTTAGTTCATAATGACTAGTAGGAGGGGTAGAAAAGCTGAATTTTGAATTTGATAATTTGAAGTAAGTTTATTCTCCTGTACCTTGGGATTGAGTTGGGTAGATCCTAAGTCATTTAGAAATGAGCTTTAGGGTTAAAAGGATAATTCTAAGGTAGGGAATGAATGCTATTAATTAAGTGTAAATAAAGACACAATAATCATAAGTAAATGACAAGTGAATGGGAATAAGTGTAACCAAGGGTAGATAAACATGAATAAAGATCAAGCCATGAACCAAATGAAGCAGAAGAACTTGTCACTTGTCAATATGTTAGCGTACTAAGATATTCCACCAAATAAACACAAAACTATATAGAAAATGAAATGAGTACCAATTTCACTATGACAGTATTTATACATTTTTTTTTTTTGTTTAAAAACATAAACCCATCATACGACCTCCTTTATTGAGTGTATCTTTAATGAAAGAATTATCAACTAATCTTGATTGATGTTCCTTGCTCTGTGTTTGGTTGTCTGTAGCTTCTGCTCAGCACATTTTCTGTTCCTTGTTCTGTGTTTGATTGCCTGTAACTTTTATGATGCTGTGTAATCAGGCCATGATCAAACCATGTAACTTCTGTAACTTACTGCAGCTGTTAAACTATTTCTTGCCAAATTTCAATCGACTGTAATAAAAAAAAAACACTAATCATGCAATATAAAAATGAATCCACTCTTTTCCATCTTCCATCTAGATGGGCTCTCACACTCATGATTATTTTAATGATCCATCATAATTATTTTTCACTCATTGGGATTCCATGTCTGATTACAATATTTTATGCATGGCTTCACGATTATTTAGATTCCATAATCTAGATGTTTAGACACACCTTCCAAGAGAATATAAGAATAATCAGTAGATTCAAAGTTGGATTGCCCACCAAATTATTGACAAACATGTTGTCATATACTTTAAAGGAGCATATGATTCCCCTGGTTAAGAATCAAATCATACTTTCACATGTCATTGTGTTCAGTCTGTGGGCCTGTTCTTTTTCCTGCCCTGCTTGGTATGTATTCCAAGCTCTAACTGTCTTGTAGGTGTTGGGTCCTGTGCTCATGTAGCTGTTTGATTCTAATTGGGAAAATCATATATTCACAGAGTTATAACTTTTGGGTTTCCTATCTTCTTGATAGGAATCAATAACCATGTCAGTTATGTGCAGTGTATCATTATGCCTGAAATAAAGTCCATGCAAATGCCCTGTGATTTTTGGCAGTTGATATCATTATATTTGAACTAGATATATTTGCTGTACAATGCTTCATAATTTTG
The DNA here is from genome assembly GCA_007258455.2 of Sequoia sempervirens. Classification (NCBI taxonomy): domain Eukaryota; kingdom Viridiplantae; phylum Streptophyta; class Pinopsida; order Cupressales; family Cupressaceae; genus Sequoia; species Sequoia sempervirens. Next base: position 1,048,723,683 of record VDFB02271358.1, on the reverse strand, counting down.
TGATTTGTTAATTCATGGACCACAAATTTCTTTAATAGTTCAGATTTGGTGATATCCATTGGGTTTTTTATATGTATATAATCATGACATTTTGTAAATGATTGTTGGGCATTAATTTTGAAGTGGGTTTTCTATTTTTAAATAAAAGTTTAAGTTTTGATTGTTTTAAATATATCATAAAAATATCTTGGGGTGGATTTACGCAGAGGTAGAATAATTTTAAAGGAAATTCTAAATAGAGAAATAACAAAAGAAGTGGCTAATGGCAACCAGTGTGCCTTAAAACTAAGTTGATATAAACTCATAGTTAAGAATCATAAATGAAATTACAGTAATGAATATAAGAAGTCTAAATAACCTTAATAAGTGATTTATTGTGATTTTTTTAAAGAAGCAGAATTATCCTAGCTTTCTCCTTTACAAGTTAAAAATGTTTGGTTGGTTTTCAAGAAGTTGGGATCAAAATTTTGAGCAAAGCTATTTTTTGAGTTAGTATTGTAGGTGCATTTGGGGGTTTAGTGACTATGTGGGACCCTTAATTTGCTCATAGGAAAGTGTTAATTAGCAATAATTGTTATTTAACTATTTTATTCATGAATGAAGATGACTACTCTCAATAGATTATTTTGAATATTTATGTTTTGAATTGTAGTCTTGGTAGAAGGATTCTTTGGAGGATGTTGGTTGATTTTAGAATCTTGTAAGGATATTTTTAGTCTTTAATAACCCCCTTTTCCCTTTCGATAAGAAAGGTGGTATCTAGAACATCACTAATAGTATGGAAGATTTGGAAAGCTTCATTTCTAAGTATAGTTTTATGGATGTTCAATTAAGAGGATCCAAGTATATGTGGTCAAATGGAAGGAGGGGGCTAACCTTATTTAGGTGAGACTTGATAGATTTCTACTCTTAATGGATTTGTATTTATCATTTAATTGTTGTTTGTCTTCCCTTCTAAGGATTCGTTCTAACCACAACCATCTCTTGCTAGATTTGGTGAATGATAAGAAGAAGGTGAAAAGTCCTTTTAGATTTGAAAATATATGGCTGCATCCTCTTGACTTAGAAGCAAAAGTTAAAGAATGGTGAAAGATCAATGTTAAAGGATCTGCTATGTTTAAGATTGTCAACAAAATATAAGAATGCCAAGTTTAATATATAAAAAAAAAGAATTAGAAATCCTTTGGGAACATTTTTATTCAAAATAAGGAAATCAAAAGGAGGGCTTGAGAATATAGAAAAAAAGGTCCAAACTTTTGGAATGAATCAAGTGTCTCTCATTAAAGAAAATATTCTTATTTGTAACTACTCCTCTCTTGTTGCTAAGGAGGAAGGCTTTGGGAGACAAAAATATAGAGTTTTTTGGTTGACTACTAGAGACAAACATTAATTATTTGTATATGACTAGACATCAAAACACCATCAAAATAAATAATATTAATAAGCTAGATGGTGCTTCTTCCTTTGATGATGATGTTATACTAACTACTTCAAAAATATATTGATTACTAAGATGGAGTATAACTACTTTGGAAGGAGAAATGAATGTTGCTACAAACAAGCTTATTAAGGAATGTGTTTCTAAGAGAATTGATAAGAGCAAGTTGAATAGGAACACAATTGAATGACATTATTCCCCTCCTAACTAGTAAAAAATAATAACAGATTTTCAAAAGGGACTCTTGATCAAGATAGAGGTGGTGGAATACTAAGTGACCACAAAGATATAACATAGAAAAAGGTAACATTTTTCTGAATTTTATTTAGTGTGGTTGTGTGTGTATGATGGGTAACTATGTAGTAAACCAAAATGCAATATAAAATGACACACAAATGACTCCTAAGGATATCTCCAAAAAGAAAAACTTTGATTACAACCACTAAATGATTTGGGACAAGGTAAGTGTGTTTGAATGATAATAAAACTATATAATGTGTCCAAGAAAGACTTGGAAGTTGAACTATGTTATTGAAAACAATAAATTAGGGGCTCTAGATGTACCTACAATGAATTCAACTAGTTTGGGAAAGTGTTGGAAACCTCATTCTACTTTTGGTAGTGAAAAATTGGAGCTTTCTATTACTATGGTGGCCAACAGGGTAGCCTAGCAGGTAGCCCTTCTACTACTAGATGACCTATTGGGTGACATTGCTTGAGTATAGTATGAGAATTTGTAACTTTCTAGGTTTGGTTTGGCCTATATTTTTTATTGTTTATCACCTACCACAACATGGAAAATTTGATTTTATCAATAGTAAATGATTAACATATGAATACTAAGGAAAGTGAGCATGTGAGATCAAAATGGTTTCACCTAATTGTGGAATGATCTTACTTAGAATCAACAAGGTTAGTTATAGATTATATGAAGGATATACGATGTCATTTCGTGCTTTTTTCTACAATTTAGTCCTATAAATAAGTGTAAAATCTAAAGTATTAGATTTCAAATCAAATTGATAAAATGACTCAATTATAACTAGTAAATTGGAAATTTCTAATCATGGATGGCTTGTGAATGCTCTAAAGGTGATCTAACTCTAATTTCATGAAAAATAGACCTAATTTGGATATTTTTAAGAACTAGGAGGAAAATTATAAATCCCTCACCTATTGGGTGGCCCTACTAGTCTTGGATGGCCATGTACAAGGCCCTATGTACCAGTGATAGCTAGTAACTAGTAACAATTGAGATAGATGTTATATGGTTCTAGAATTTTCTCCTTGGCTTGAGAAAATAAATAGTGATATTGATGTACAACTTTCCATATGTTTTCATAAAAACTCTACCACTTTATGCTTCTCAAATGGTTAACCTTCCAAAAACACTAGTATCAAAGTCTTCCTTAGTCATCCACCTTTGTTGGAAATTTTTAATCTTTAATACAATTGTTTAACATAAAATTATGATTCCAATTCATGAGATGCAAGGCTTAGAATACTTAAATATAGAAATCTAGAGTTTATATACAAATCCAGAATTAAGTGTTCTTAATCTTCAATTACCGTGAATATACTTAATGGATTTAAATCCACATATACAAAAACCAGAAAATGTGAGTATTATAACACAAAACATAGTATTTACGTGGAGAAACCATTTTGAGAAAAAAAAAAAACTCCACCAAGAAGAGAGGCAAAGCATTTATTAACTTTGAAAAATAATAGTACAATATAATTTTACTTTCATTCTCATTTTTTCCTCCAATTTGGAAGAACCTATGTACATGTTAATAAATATAAACACATCCAACTCTTTATCCCATTCATGTAACTTGTTCATTGTATTATTCTATTTTAGCTATTTATCTCTTTACTTTTTTTGTGATATGTTGGTATTTCCACTATCCAAGACATCAATATATAGAATTACAACCAAATATGACACCCAAAATAGCTCTTCCATTTTCAACTCTAGATTACCTCTTAAAGTGTGAAATATCAACACAAATACATCCCAAAATACTTTATCCTTAGTCTCCCAAGTGCCCAACAAGGAGAATGACAAAGAACACATCCTAAAACATCTAAAATATTTTTTTCCTCCCTCTCCCAACTACCCAACCTAGGTAATGCTTGAATAAACAAGTTTGGAACGCAAGAGTCGTTGCCTCTCTCCCGAGCATTCAAATTGTAGGTGGAACTTTAAAGAATTATCTTTTTCTTCACAAGTCAGATTTACCACAACCAATTAGCCTCTCCCTCATTATGAATATATTTGGATTTAAACATTACAAATTAATTTCCAATAACACTTCGAGTTCCTAGAGACACTTTCCAAGGATATTGAAAATATTTAAAATAAAATAAGATTTACAAGGTAGATGGAACATAAATCCTAACATTCTCCCACTTGAAATCATAAATTATAAATATACATATAGGAATAAGAAACATGGGGATAACATGCCTTATAAAACCATGTACCATCTAATTCTTCAACACACTCTTGTACACCAAAAAGATACTTGTAACAACCAAGATAGCCAGCATCTTAGGAAAGAACTCCTCTTATCCTTTATTGTACCAAACCATGATAGGAAAAGGACTATGTTAAGGTGAAACATACCAACTATCACTAAATCCTACACCAATCTATACATGAACACAAGCACCAAATTTAAATGGTAAAAAATTGCTCAACGTGTCTACCTCACTCATACCACCTAGAATAGAAACCATAGAAAGTTGCTAGTTCATCCATAAATCAAACCAAGTTATACAAAAAATATAGGTAGAACTTCATGATATCAACATATCAATCAAAAATCTACAACTAAGTCCATTTATATCGACCATCTTGCAAAAAGAAATCTCAAAGGTAACATCACACATAGACATGCAAAAAAAACATATGAAGCATCTTAACATTGTAGTAAAGTGTAACCATTCCAAGAGAGGTGTCCCCTTCATATAGAACACACATACATTCCAAAGTTCCCATTGCATAGATAATGTCAAATCTGAAAAAAAGATCAAGTTATTAACAAGTCCACTTATAACACTCACATAGACGATGTGGCTAACTCTTACATCACATAGTATCAAGGAAACATAGAAATGATATGCAAAATATCACTCTAAAACATCTCTCATTGCCAATCTCCAAAATAATTTCCTAAGTATTCCACACCAATGAAGAAAGATATCAAGGAGCTACTAAACTATGGAAAAAAATAAAGTATAAAAACAACAATTGAATCAATACAAACCTCAACTTCATAGTATAGTGTCAAAAATTGCATACCTATGCAATTTCACATTGCATGGAGTCCTCACTTCAGCTCTCTAATATAGAGTGTCTCAATTACAAAATATTTTCACTTGGATTTTGTATTCCTAGCATCTTTATGGCAATCTAATCTTTTTAAGTCCAAATTTTCCTCGATAGGAGCATAATGCATGGATGCCCACATGAAATAATAGTGTCTCATGAAAATTTGTGATTCTAGTGGTTTTTTGAGCATTACTTCCCCCTAGTCTCACAAACAATTAGAAAAATAAGAACTCTACATGTGAGTTTGAAACACATCCCAACTTGAAACTTTCCACCTTGGCTCTCGAGTAGGATTTTTGATGCAGGAGCATCCAGTGGTGTGAGGGCAATCTTGCATCACCCAAAAGATGATTTCCATTTTTGTTCCTGTTGTTTTCTTTTTGTAGATGTTTTTGTATTTCTGGATACCCTTTTCGTCAAATAAGAGTTTCCAACTTCGTAACGCTTTTCTGTTTTTAACCTCTATTTTAGTGGTTTGCATTTGAAGTCGTGGAAGACAGAAATTTATGGGAAGGTTCAGGATGGAAAAATACACACGGTGAAAGAATCAGGTCAAGATCATTCACGACTTGAAAGTTATTCAAGTTCCAATTTCTACTTTTTGCCCTGAAAAACCTTCCGAGCTCAGTTTGAGGCACCAAATGATCCCGGATGGGCCTGAAAATTTGCGGAAACGCCAAAGTAGTCCACCAAAGGCCTACTTTGCAGAAAATCGTCTTTTCGAGAGCTTTCCGAAAAGGTATTATCATTGAAGATCCGACGGTCGGATTAAAAGTTATGGCTGCCGGAAGTTGGTGCATATTTTAGAAATGTGCTAATTTTCAACTATGAATTTAACTTGAATTTCAAATTGTAATTTTGGCGCCAAACCGTCAAAAATCTTATCTCGAAGGTTGTTTTTGGTTCCAAACCGAAATGGGTCTATTTAGGGGCTTGTTTCTAATTTTTGGGTAACTTTTGGGAAAGAAGTTCACATGCTGTGAAAGGGGATCTGGGTAATTTTCTGTAAGTTGTAATTTGCATGTAATACAGAGCTTGGGGATTTGAGATCCTCTGCATGTAAGAAGTTCAATTTTTTATGAATAAAATATTATTCTCTGTTTTGTGAGTGATTGGTTCCCCTGCCTTGCCCTTCACAAGGTATCAGAGGTCTGTTTCATTGGTGGAAAGAAGTTCACATGCCGCGGAAAGGGGATCCGGTAATTTCGTAGTTAGTACTGCATGTAATACGTATTTGGGACGGAGATCCTCTCGCATGTAAGAAGGTTCAATTTTTAAGTGAATAAAATATTATTCTCGCTTTGTGAGTAGATTGTGGTTCGGTTTACCCTCGCCGGTATCGAGCTGGTTTCTTGAGCGAACAGACGTCACGATCGTGAGGCGCTGGCACCAGACCGTGGTTGGTTCGCGATCTTCAAGATGCCTCCAAGAGTGACATGCCTGTAGGCTGGTGGTGCTGTGAGGTGGCCGAGGTGAGTAGAAATGCCGATGGAAGAGATCCATTGGCGCTGAGGGTTTCAGAGGCCTCCAGACAAATTGATGCGCTACAGTAAGAACAGATGAGAAGAGGGTTAAAACCCGGGAAGGAGAGGAGAAAGTTAGGATGAAGATGAGGTGGAAGATTCAGATGTAGAAGAGGAAGAAGAATTGATCGATCAAGATCAGATGCGGTTGATAAGGGCTATTTCAAAGATCAGAAAAAGACCCAGAATTGAAGTCCCCAGTTATTCCGAAAGTCTGAACCCGGAGGAGTTGATCGATTGGATCAACGAGCTAGAAGAATATTTCGAGTATGAAGAAGTAGAGGACCCAGATCGGGTTAAGTTTGTAAAGACAAAGCTGAAGGGCCATGCCAATATATGGTGGAAGGAGGTCCAGTTGGAGAGAAATCGAAGAGGAAAAGGAAAGATCGAAGCAGGGATCGCATGGTGGAGAAACCGGCGAAGCAAGCTCATACCAAGAGACTATGAATTAGGATCATTAAGAAATTGCGTTGGGTTGAAGCAGGAAAGCACCGCGAGAATACACGTAAGATTTTCACAAGATGATCATTAGAACAGGCCATGTAGAGGCCAACAAGGATAAGGTAGCCCGTTATCTTAATGGGTTACGACCAAGCATTCAAGAGGAGCTAAGCCTGGTTAGAATGACCACCATTGAGGATGCATACCAATTTTCTCTGAAAGTTGAGGAGAAGCTGAACAAAAGATTTGACAGCAAGCAAAAAGGCTGAGGAGGTCAAAGAGGAAGAGGTAGTGGAAGATCTTTTGGGAGCCGAAATGAGGATGAAAGAAAAAAAATGAAGATGTGGGTACCAGTCGAAACCAGAGGAATGATAACTATTACCGCCCTCGTGATCAAAACAGTGGTGATCAAAGAGGTAGAGGACGAGGAAGATCTGGGCCAGGGCCTGGAAGAGGTGGTTTCAGAGGAACTTGTTTCCATTGTGGGGAAAGAAGTTCACATGCTGTGAAAGGGGATCTGGGTAATTTTCTGTAAGTTAGTAATTTGCATGTAATACAGAGCTTGGGGATTTGAGATCCTCTGCATGTAAGAAGTTCAATTTTTATGAATAAAATATTATTCTCTATTTTGTGAGTGTATTTTTGTGTCTCGGGTTTGCTCCCTCGTCAATTTTTTCACTTCTAACTTTCATTTTTCATTTTTTCAAGAATCTTTATCACCTTCAGGAAAAGAATACCAAGATATACAACCATACCATCTATTTACATATGATTTTCTTCAATATTTTTTAAGCAATATCTTTGTGGGATTGTAATGGACAATAGAAACAAGGAAAAAACACTCTTCTTGGGAGTTTTACAAGCTTTCATGTGATTTTTTTTCTACAATATTGTTCCCTTTCTCCTCATCTACCTTTCTTTTTTTTATTTACAAAATATTAAAAGTGCTATTATAGTGTGTTTGGGATTCAATCTCTATTTGAGTTGCTCTCATTTTCAATTAAAAGCATTGTCATTTTTCATTTCAAATATTACAAAAAAGATAGGCTATTGTGGAGGTAGAAATACCAAAATGGGGGGTTTGACTTAGGGACGCCTTTTAACAACTACAAAAATAATTTTCTTCTTTTGTTATTGTTGTAGGCTTATATTGGAGAAAGAGAAAAATTATTTGGTGATACCTTTTTCAACTCTTCTTCTAGTGTTTTAGTTATTTACTTTGAATATTTGAATAGTTTTTTATTAATGAAAAAATAGGTTTTGAAGGGATCCTAAAACCTTGTACAAAGAGAACAGGTTGCAAAAGAAAGACATAAGAAAATTCGGCAGTCACTAACCAAAAAAAATTGTCAAAGAATCAACAAATCCCAACCGAAAGCAAACAATCAACAAAAAAGAAGCCCAAAAATAGAAACTACTGTAAATTATTTAAAATCCTAGCTACTTCTAGATTACTAGAGATGACATTCTCATGCATCTCCATCACATCTTCCAACTCCCGAGCAGGAATGGCAACACCCTTCTTCATCTTACTTCTAATTCTGATGTTGGCGCCCATGTCCAAGCTCTTCTCCATCAAAACTTTTTGATCATCTTCTTTAACCTCCAGCACATTCCCCCCAGCAACAAGCAGTTTCCAAACCAATTACAAGCTTTCTCATTCAAGACAGTCATCCCCTAAGCACTAGTATGGATAGACTTGCTACTAACCTACACAATAGTACTCAGATCCTCACGTATTTTAGTAACTTTTTCCTCAAGGGAAACCAATCTAGACTCGTGATACCTACCCAAATTAGCAGCATCCTTCATTGCCTTATCAAGCATAGCATTCATTTTTTTAACCCTGTTGTACACTATCATTTTCATTTTTCTATTATTAGCCATTTCAACATTGAACTCAGCCAACAAATTCAACTTAATTTTAATTTCCTTAACCTCTGAAAGAACCCATTTGAACATATTGAAGTGGTTTTCCATTCCATCCTTAGCCAATTTGAATACATCATCTAAATAAAGCTTCTCCCAAATGAAAGGTTCCTCCTTAAGACAAGTCAACCCCTTACGTTGATCCTTAGACACCTTAGCTTTTCCCGACAACTCAACACCACTGAGAAAACCATCCAAATCAACCACTTCAATCTCAACTATTTTCTTTTGAGCAATAGTGTCTACTAACAACTCTAGCTGACCCTTCTCACCTTCAACACCACCTTTCCCTTTATCCAAGCCAACAGAAGCAGCCACCCCTAAAAATTTGGGAAGAGTAGTATTCCCCTTAACCCCTTTATCACCATCCACAACCAGTCTTCTATCTTTCAGTTTCTCTTTAAGACCCTTACTCCCTTTCTTCCCCTTAGCCACTTTCTTAGCATAATCAAAAGGAGATCCCTCAATTTCCATATCAGTGTGTGACCCCCCCAACCAAGATTGAGGAGCCTTGGTCTTAGGTTTTTTCTTAGGCCGCTTACCATAGACTTCCATAGAGGTTGAAATCTCTTGAGAAGGCCCCACCTCGTCATCCATTGTCTCCTCATTAGCAGAAATCCCTGTGTCATAACCAGGTTGGGCACCCTTAAACTTGTGACCTTTAGGAGCCTTAGGAACTACAGGAACAAACTTGACTTTAACATGTGCCATGATCAGAAGCATAAGACCCTCATGTAGAAAGGGCTTCAAGGGGTTCTTTCTATACTCCAAGATCCCATTCTCCAATGAAAGCAACAAATAATAGGGAAAAGAAACCAATTTACTATGCCTAAAATGGTTTAATAGCATAAAATGGAAACCATAGATAGCAGACAATATGTCATCTAAGATGAAGTACCTCATGATAGCATAGCAACATCCATCTAGATAGGTTTAATGGAGAGGCAATCATACCCACTGCATGCCAATTACCTAAGCTTTTCCCTTTCACTTCCCTTGAAAAATTTGGCCAAAGCAAACTTCAAAGTTGAACGATCTCTGTAGAATTTCATCCCCTTAGATGGTAAGGTTGTAACTTCAGCAATAAAGCCTATATAATTTTAACCTCCACACAAAAAACATGCAGCACCCTATTATTCCAACCATTGACAAAGTCCTCAGAGACTTGAGAATCAAAACCGTGAAGCTTCAAAATATAAGGACACACTTCCCCCTCTCCAGGATCTCCTACACCAGACCATTAGCTTAAACTCATCACAAGACACAAGTTCCTTTCTACAACAATCGCCCCCCGTGATAGCCAGAGCACAACTCATCGCAACTTCCACCCAGAACTGAGAGACAAGAAAATGGAGAAGAAAAATCCAGAAGCAAGAGAAAAAAACACCCATAATCTATGCCAAATTGACAATTCAAGGATGGCCAGATAACAATTCCACACCCTTTGGCACTTTTTCAAATGAATGGAAATAATTAAACAACCAAATGTAGGACTTGCTATGTCTAAACCAACTAGGGAGGAAATAATTTCCTTTACATCCCAAGGTGGTTGCTAGCATGACATAAGGTTTGATCATGATTAATGATTCTTTGAATCTCAATTGGGATGGTATCATGAGAATCCCAACACTTATGAGAAGATACCCCCAAATTCGTAAAGCAATCAACTAGGGAATTAGCCTCACAAAACACATGTGACACAAGGGCCTCATCAAAGGAGTTTAGAAGGGATAAAGAATCCTTGATAATATGAAAAATAGACCAAGAGGAAAGATGCTTCTTATTCAAACAATTAACTATATTTAGAAAATCACCTTCCAACCAAATTTTCCTAACTCCTTTCTCTTTATCAAGAAGAAGGCCATGGTAGGCAACCGAAGCTTCTACAAAGTGGTTTGTTTGGGTTCCCAAAGGGAGTGCCATCACAAAGACAAGCCTACCATGATGATCACGTAACACTCCCCTACAACCTGTAGGTCCTGGATTACCATTAGCAGCACCGTCAAAGTTAACTTTGTACCAACCCTGAGGAGGCACAACCCAACACACACCTTCCCTTGTAGATTTAGGCTTCTTCAAAGACTGAGAAATATTATAAGAAAGATTCCACCTTCCAACCACCATCAAATCATAATCAAAGACAAGGACCTTAAAACTTGGAAAATTCACCAAAGCCATTTCGGAGAGGAAGTTTTCTTTTATAGCCTTGCAGATTTTGAAAGCAAGTCTAGAAGGAGCAAGATCAACATTACAGAAATTTTAATTATTCTATTATTTTCAAAGACCCCACGCCAAATACAACACAATAAGAGACCACAACAATGAGAGGGAAGGATTGGGTGAAGGAGCCAACCATTGAGACAATAAGTCAATCACAGAAGAAGGAAAAACCCAAGATAAATTCCATAAGTGAAGCACATGGGCCCAAACATCTAAGGAAAAACTACAACCAACAATTAAGTGATTGACATCCTTTGCAGGCTCCTTGCACAAAAAAAAATTGTTAGGCATAGAAAAACCCCTCTTCCAAATATTATTTATATTCAAGATTTTATCTTGACAAAGAAGCCAGAAAAAAAAATGTTGATTTTAGGAATAAGCTTCAAACACCACTTCACCCACATAGGAGAAGGTCCAACAATACAAGTCTATTTAAAAAAGGTTGAAGCCACAAAAAAACTACCATTAGAAGAAAGATGCCAAACCACTCTATCAACAAGAGAGGAAGCTGAGATATGAATCAAGGATAAGAATAGGTAGAGAGGCTCAAGATCCCTATTCACCAAATTAATCCTTTTCCATTTTCCATCAGAAAAATAATCAGCCACATATAAACCAAAGGTGTGAATACAAAATTCCTGAAATGGGGTAGCCCGTTGCTCATCTTTGAGAGGACCATTTCCAATCCACCAATCAGCCCAAAAGAGGATACTCCTTCCATTACCAAGAGCCCACTAAAGACTAGACACCACAATAGAACGGGATTTGATCATGAAATTCCACAAGGCCAACCCTGAGGGTGGGGACGAAACCTTCCCCTAGCAGATATTTGAACTTATCTATACCATGCAAATACTTGCAAGAAAATATCATAGACCATTCCTTTCCTCCTAAAAGAAGATTCCATAACTACTTAGCAAGGAGGGACAAATTAAACTCCTTCAATTTTCTCAAACCAAAACCACCTTAATTTTTGGATATACACACTTCCTCCCATGAAACAAGATGCATTCTATTTTTTCCCTCCACTCTGGGCCAAAGGAAGCATTTTTGAATACTCTCAATCTTTTCCAAAAATTTCTTAAGAATCTGGAAAAGACTCAAGGTGTACACAGATATATTCTACAAGGTAGATTTAATCAATTGAATCTTCCTAGCCTAACTAAGAAGAGCACCTTTCCAACCAACTAATTTAGAATTTAATTTATCAATTAGACTTTTCCAAAAGGATTTAGGAGAAATATTTGAACAAAGAGGGAGCCCCAGAAAAGTGGAAGGAAATTCCCCAATATGACACTACATAACCTGAGAAATCATTTGTCTTCTTCGGTTAGGAGTATTCAAGAAGAAAATCATAATTTTAGGGAAACTAACCTACTAACCAGAGGTAGATTCATATTGTTGTAAGATCAAATGAATAGACTTGGTTGTAGCAACAAACACCTTAGCTAGGATGGTAGTATCATCCAAAAATTGCTAGTGGGAGCAAGTCTAATTAGAGGAGGATGGACGAAGTCCCCTAAAAGGACCTTCAGAGACAGCTTTGAGAACAAATCTTCCCGAAGACTCCATCATAATAATAAAAAGGAAAGGAGAGATAGGATCACCAGGCCTTAACCCATGTGAGATTCTAAAAAAGCTAAGGGAGAATCGTTAACCAGCACAAAAAAGTAGGGAGAAGAAATTAACTGCCCAACCAGTTGCACCACACACTTAGAGAAACCAAAAGCCTTTAATATTTTCAATAAAAACTACCAGTCCATGCAATCATAAGCCATCACAAGATCCAACTTTAGGATAAAACCAGCCTTCTTATTAACCACAAAAGAGTGAATGTTCTCATGGACAGTAATAATGGAGTCCAAAATATATCGACCCAGAACAAAACCATTCTGTTTAGGAGAAATAATCAGAGGGAGAACCTATTGCCTAGAAGACAACACTTTAGACAAAATTTTATAAATGGAATTACATAAGTTGGTCAGTAGGAACTCATTAAAGGAAGAATCCCCCGATTTCTTAGGAATAAGAACAATAAAAGTAAAATTTAACTCCTTCAACACTTACGTACTTCCAAAGAACTCTTTCGTCCCATTAGTGACATCCCTAGAAATAATATCCTAGAAATTTTCAAATAAAAACATAGGAAATCCATCAAGTCCCAAAGCCTTATTACCTTCAAAGGAGAAGACAACCTTCTTAACTTCCTCTTTAGAAGGAATACAAGCCAACTTCTTGTTCAAATCAGCAGAAACAATATTAGGTATAACATTCAAAAATATTTCTTGAAAAATAAGGTCCAAAGGATGATCAACATATAATAAATCAATAAAGAAGAAGCAAGTAACATTCTTGATCTCATCTTCCACTTCTAACACCTAACCATTCTGAACAATCTTACTAATCCGATTAGAGGATCTATGCTTCAAATTCAAAAGATGGAAAAACCGAGTGTTTCTATCCACACTCTAGAGCCAAATAGCCCTAGATCTTTGTTTCCAAAAGTCTTCTTCCCTAGCAATAATGTTATGCAGCCTAGATAAGTGACTACTCTCCTAATGAAGAACAACAAGATCATAACCAAAATTATGAATATTTTGCTACAAAGAGTTAAGCTCATCCTTAATCAAAGCCTTTTCCTAGAAGATATGACCAAAAGAGGACTTATTCCATTTCTGAATGTTACGCTTAAATGAAGCAAGCTTCTTAGCCACTTTGTACATGGAAGAACCATTCACACCAATATTCCACTAGGAAACAATATTATCTCTTAAAGCTCAAATGGCAAACCCACATCTTCTCAAATCTAAAAGGGAGAGATTTCCTTCTTCCCAACAAGTTTGCAGACAAGGAAATAGGAAAATGATTTGGGCCAACTCTAGTGAGCACTGAAAGAGAGCAATCATAAGAGAGAAGCCAACTTGGGTAAAGAAGAGCATGGTCTAGCTTAAATTGGATGAGAGCATCCCCTGATCTTCTATTAGACCAAGTATAGGAATACCCACAAAGATCCACATCCAACAAGGTGTTATCATTAATGAAACTCATTAATTCAAATATAATGTCATCCACCACATGTGATCCACCTAACTTATCAACATCATTCAAGGGGGAGTTAAAATCCCTGATAACCAACCAGTTCTAAAAAGGAAATTGAGATTTAAAGCAATCCAAACCTCCCCAGAAACATTTTCTAGCACAATTTGAATTAGGGGCATAAATATTTGAAATATTAGAGGCTCCCTCAGCATCAAAATTTCTAAAACCTAGTCTTTAAACAACCTATTCTTAATCTTTTCCACTTTCTCAACAACCATTTTAGTCTCCTGAATAAGAATGCTATCAAGTATGTGATCTCTTACCAAATTGGCAAGGAGATCCTATTTATGAGGATTATTCAATCCTCTAATATTCCAAGAAAGGATCTTCATTAAGAGTTTTGAGAAGTGCCTTTCGAGCACATCTCAAACAAGGTCTTCTATGAACCTTCAGCAATGTCTAATTTGCTTTCCTTCTCCCCGAGTTGTTGTAATGTAAGCCTACCTCTTTCTCTAGGCTTAGAGCCACAATCTATTCTCTGACAGTTCCTATTTGACATTCCCAAAGGACACAGTTTTTTTCCTATTTCTAGTCTTAGTCGAAGTATGAGGAGGCTCCCCAAACTCCACAGGCTGGGAACTACTACAATCCATGAAAGAAGAGGTGAGCACTTCCTCTACAAAGGGCTTAGCAGAATCCTTAACATCACTACCAAACATTGTAGCATCCAAAGGAATGATCTAAGAATCCCCCTAACCCACACTTGAATACAGCAAAAGAAATGACAGACTCCTCAACCATCACTTCAAAATCAACCTTCAGACTAGCTTCAGGATGGAGAGCCAACTCTTTACATGGTGTTTCAACAATCTTGTTATTTGAAGGTGAAACAGTCACCTACTAATCATCCCCAAGACACATCACTAATTCCTTAACCAACACTTCTACCCTTGCAAAAACATCCACAAATTTTTCAAAATCTGAACTAGGGCAGCTTTGCACAACAAGATGAGATCCACCATCAATATAAACAGGACCAAAGCCACCATCATTAACAACAAGTTCAAAGCCACCAACTAACTACTCAGAGCTCCTCCCCATTGCCCTCCAAACCTTAGAGGGAGGAAGAAGCTCTTTTTGAGGAGGATTTTTGGTCTTCAACAAACATTTCTTCACCCAATGTCTCACTTTCTTGTAGTGAAAACAAGCAAACGAAACCAATTCAAACTCCACTATCTAATTCCAAACTCCCAACTTAGAGTTAATCTTCACCAAGGCTGGAAAATTAGTAGATTGGTCAACAATCACACAAAATCATGCATACACCAACCTCTTTGATGAATTCATCTGATCAATAGGCAATAGACAACCAAAGGTACTAGCAATCCCCTTAAAAACTTGTTCATCCCAAAATTCAAGGGGAAGCCCAAGAAAATGCACCCAAAATGGCATAGAAGTGAAAGACAAAGAACTTGGATTAAATCCAACTTCCCACTTCTTAAGGACCATTGTATATTTTCCAATCAATCAAGGGCATCCAAAAAGGACATTCAGCAAGCCTTCTTCACAAGTAAAAGAGAAAGAGAAAATACCCTTTGTCATAGCTACCACTTCAAGCCTCCAGTGTTTAAGAGAAATATTGTTGACATATTCAATATTCAAGCGAGGGCCTAGAAAATTTCCAACCAATGACAAGTTCATGGACTCAAGGCTTTTCTCAATAATGCAATCAAGAATGGAGATAGAATACTCACCA
>VDFB02271358.1:1048596477-1048707897 GCA_007258455.2 Sequoia sempervirens | reverse complement strand
AAAAGTTAAGTTGTCTTAGTTGCAATCCCAAGAATTCAGGACAAAGAAAAGAGTAAATACTCTTATGGGAAAAGATAAGAATGATATAGAGAAGCTAAGGAAATAATAATAAAATCAGCTGAAAAACTTCTTAAAGAATTGGGAGCCTCTCCAGGTGATGAAGATAAAATGCAACAAGATGCATCCCTCCAAGAAAGAAATGAGCTAGTCAAAGAGCAACATGAGCATGAACAAGGAGAAATGATGATAGACAACACCCCTTTGGGTGGGGAGATAATTGTCGGGTAGAGCAAAGAAGATGAGCAAGGAGTCCTAAAGAAAAAAGAAGCTCAAAAGGAACAAACTATGTCTTCTTTGGAAGTTGAGAAGTGTTCTAACAGTGGAGAGAAGGAGAAGAATGACAAACATGCAGAAGAAAGCACAAAAACAAGATACGAATTATTTGCACTCTCTTAATATTCATTCAAAGATCTTCTAGATGTGCAAATGCAGTTCCAACCAGTGGTGTTTGCACAACTGCTACAAATTCTAATGCAACAAGGTCAAGTGGATTTGGATAAGATTTCTCCTCTCCATAAGTTGCAGCTTGGTGATGTTTTTCATGCCTTTGCAAGAAAGGAGATACTACAAAATCTCCAAAAAGGCATAGTGTTAGTCAATGAGGTTGTCAAGGTTTTGCAAGAAGGCCTTCCTAGAGTATCCATTGATACTTCTTTACTAGGTGTACAACTGTTGAAGTTATTGCTAGATTATTTTAAGGAGTACTTTGCAAGTCTGGAAGAGAAGACAGAGAACGAAGCAACAATGAAATTGAATGATAAGAGGTTAAATGATGCCTCAGATAAATGTGTTATTGGACATACCAAGTTACAAGGCAACTTGAAGGATGTTCAAAAGAGTTTGGAGGAACACAAATTATTTTCTCAATTTTGTTTAAAATGGCCATTGTCTATGAAAAGTATAAAGGATCAGATGGACTCAATTGAGTCCCAAATTTCTCAGGCCTCAGGTGTGTATGATCCAGTCAATGATGGAGATGGAGAAACTAGAGTGATCATTGAAAATATACACTCAATTCTTTTTATTGCAAGAACAAAGAGAGAAAATGATAATGCAATACAATTAGCTTCAAGATATGGCAAGTCTAAGGCTTACATCTTTAACTGAAGCTTTGACCAATGCCAAAAAAATTTGCAAAAGACAACAACGTGTAGCCCTCCGAAAGGAGAAGACCTCTATGTATAGTTTGAAAACTAGAGCTACGTGTTTTCTTTCACCAAAAAGGATTGGGAGGAACACCTTGCAAAATTAAAGGTAACATATAAGGATATATTACCCTCATCTAATTAAGGTGTATTTTTTGAATTGTATAGATAATTTTTTTTATCTCAATGTACATTTGCAGAGTTAGTAGATGGTGTTGTAGTACAATTTTTTCTTTTTGGTGATGGATAACGTAGCTAGGGGGAGCTATTCTCATGTAGATATATTAATAAGGGGATGCAATGCGGATTTACTACCCTTTTCTCTTGATGTCAAAGGGGGAGTGAAGCAGAGAAGTATGTTTCCATCAATGACAAAGGGGGAAATTTTTGGCAACATGAGCATGATGGTGTATGGTGTTGGCATTGATGTCAACTCATTGTAGAATTGATGGTGTATCAATATGTATATAGTCCAAAGAAGACCAAGTGTTTTTTGGAAATTGGTTGTCCTAGACTGAGATAGTGTAGTAACAGAGGAATAGTTTTGTGGTCTGCATTGTTCCGCATTATAGTATCTTGTCATGCAGTTTTGAGGTAATAATGGTACATATTGAAAGATTCCATCTCCAAGTTTTTTAGGGTGTTATGTTTTCCATAAAAAAAGATATTAATAATAGATTATTTGACTAAGTAGAGACAGAGTTACAGTTGCAGAGTTCATGTTGGAATGCTCTGCATTCCACCGTGAATGATCATTGTATTTTGTAGATTTTAAGAAGTTCTTGGAGATCTCATATGTGTGTGCATTATGAGTTTCAAGTGGTTTGGTGATCCATGCATCGAGTTTTCGATGAATAGTTGGTTCAATCAATTGTTGTTTTACTAGTTTGGTTGTGTGGTGCCGACCTAAGGGTTTTTGGGTCGTGTGGGATTGAATTGTGTATGGAGTGGATTCATGGGAGATCTACAGTCATGCCAACCTATTTTGGTGAAGAACATGCTTTGGCTACTTCACAAGGCATGTATGTTGGAGTTTTGAGATGATGGTTTTGGGGTCATATGTTCCATCCAATTTGGTTGACATAGTTGATGGTATTACTAATTGTGGAAGATATATATAGAGAAGGACAATTCATTATTAAAAAAATGTAGAGAGAAGAGCATAATGTGATAGTGGCAATCATGTGCATGTGCATAAGAGTGACAGTAAAGGATGAAGTTTGTAAAGTCAGTTTTCTGAGCAAAACAAGGGACTGTGCCTTCAACATATAACAAATGCATTATAAACAATTCAAACTCTAGTAGTGAGCTATTTTTGTATGTACATTTGTAATTTAGGAAGAAGTGATCTTCCTTGGGTAGTGAGCCCTCCTATTTTATGTATAGTGAGTCCCTTAAACTATGATCTATTGTAACCGGTTATGATATATAGTGAGTTAATCCTTACCAAGGTTTTTCCCTTTCAAGGGTTTTCCACATAAAATTTGGGTTCATCTGTTGATTGTTGTGGTGCATGCTTTGTATTGTTTCTTTCCATTTTTGTAAGTTTAATGAGATTTTTTCTAATGCACTTTATTGATTCACCCCCCCCTCAGTATTCCATGTGTTCAACACTAATCAAAGAGATAGTAAGGTTAGGACTAATGTATTGCAAGATCTTTGATCCAAATGATTTATTAATGGCCAAGTTATGAATCATATCCAAGAATTATGTAGTTCTTTAAACATTGGCTATATTAGAAAGATTTTATGCATTTTTATTGAATCGCATCTTCCTCATGATCATAATCTTCATTTTCATGCTCATAATGGGAGGAACATGTTTTTCTTTATAAAAACATCATGAAACACACCACTTGTAGTGGATTGATACATGTGACGATTTAAGTGTACATTCCCTCATAAACATAGATGGGGAGAAATATACTTTGGCATGCAAGTAACACTCAAAATCCTAAAGGATAAAAGGATGAATAGAAATGATGTGACAAATAATAAACATCAGAAAATTAATGGTCAATAATCCAATTTAAAATAATGTTAGAACACAACCCTAAAGGGAAACACAAGGGTAGCTAGGGTGAGGAAATAAGATCAAGCAATGGTAAAAAAAAAAACTAAAAGAAATAGAGTATAAATTCTCAAACAAGAGTACAATAAAACCATAGGTAAATATGATATACAAGATGAACAATAAAAAATATTACATTTGAAGCTCTAACATGAAGGAGAATAAACCTTAAGTAGAAACCCTAGGTCATGTAAGAAAGTGTTAGGTTCATCAATAAATATAAGTAAAATACCTTTTACATATATCTAGGCGTATTTAATAAATAAAATCAATAGGCATAAAATTGATCTAGATTAATTATTGTTGGGACAAATTATTTTAATGAATATGAAAATTAAATACAATAGTTAGGGAAATTTAGCTCTACAACAATGATCAAAGAATGGTGTTGAAGTTGTATAAATCAATGTCATTGTTGAATTATTAATTGACATTATCTAACAGCTATCCTCGGTTACATGAGAAACATATTACAATTCATTCACTAAAATTTAGAGTTCAATTTCAAGTGTTAGAGATTTGATGTTTGCTACACAAGATTGATCCAATAGAATAAGCAGCTAAAAACATGTTCACCTTTGTCTTCCAAATAGTTGAACTCATCAAGGTGGTGTTTAAGGACATCATTTAGGAGTTTTCCTAATCATTAGGTGAATGAGTTATCCTCCACGAAGCTTATTTGGTGGGCTGAATTAATGACAATGAATGATAATGAAAACATATACAAACATGTAGATGGCCTATATGATGATGATGTGGATCTAATTGTTTAGTACATTTTAGAAATTGAAGTGTGCTCTAGTTGTTATCCCTTATAATTGTATGTGTAATTAAGTGCGCATTGAATTCCAGTAAATACAATGTCAAAGAAGCATACCACACAAGCACATGTTAAGTTAGTTCATAATGACTAGTAGGAGGGGTAGAAAAGCTGAATTTTGAATTTGATAATTTGAAGTTTATTCTCCTGTACCTTGGGATTGAGTTGGGTAGATCCTAAGTCATTTAGAAATGAGCTTTAGGGTTAAAAGGATAATTCTAAGGTAGGGAATGAATGCTATTAATTAAGTGTAAATAAAGACGCAATAATCATAAGTAAATGACAAGTGTATGGGAATAAGTGTAACCAAGGGTAGATAAACATGAATAAAGATCAAGCCATGAACCAAATGAAACAGAAAAACTTGTCACTTGTCAATATGTTAGTGTACTAAGATATTCCACCAAGTAAGCACAAAACTATATAGAAAATGAAATGAGTACCAATTTCCCTACGACAATATTTATACATAATTTTTGTTTAAAAACATAAACCCATGAGTGTATTTTTAATGAAAGAATTATCAACTAATCTTGATTGATGTTCCTTGCTCTGTGTTTGGTTGTGTTTGGTTGTCTGTACCTTCTGCTCAGCACATTTTCTGTGCCTTTTTTTGTGTTTGATTGCCTGTAACTTTTATGATGCTGTGTAATCAGGCCATGATCAAACCATGTAACTTCTGTAACTTACTGCAGCTGTTAAACTATTTCTTGTCAAAGTTCAATCGTCTATAATAATTAAAAAAACTAATCATGCAATATAAAAATGAATCCACTCTTTTCCATCTTCCATCTAGATAGGCTCTCACACTCATGATTATTTTAATGATCCATCATAATTATTTCTCACTCATTGGGATTCCATGTCTGCTTACAATATTTTATGCATGGCTTCACGATTATTTAGATTCCATAATCTAGATGTTTAGACACACCTTCCAAGAGAATATAAGAATAATCAGTAGATTCAAAGTTGGATTGCCCACCAAATTATTGACAAACATGTTGTCATATACTTTAAAGGAGCATATGATTCCCCTGGTTAAGAATCAAATCATACTTTCACATGTCATTGTGTTCAGTCTGTGGGCCTGTTCTTTTTCCTGCCCTGCTTGGTATGTATTCCAAGCTCTAACTGTCTTGTAGGTGTTGGGTCCTGTGCTCATGTAGCTGTTTGATTCTAATTGGGAAAATCATATATTCACAGAGTTATAACTTTTGGGTTTCCTATCTTCTTGATAGGAATCAATAACCATGTCAGTTATGTGCAGTGTATCATTATGCCTGAAATAAAGTCCATGCAAATGCCCTGTGATTTTTGGCAGTTGATATCATTATATTTGAACTAGATATATTTGCTGTACAATGCTTCATAATTTTGTGATTTGTTAATTCATGGACCACAAATTTCTTTAATAGTTCAGATTTGGTGATATCCATTGGGTTTTTTATATGTATATAATCATGACATTTTGTAAATGATTGTTGGGCATTAATTTTGAAGTGGGTTTTCTATTTTTAAATAAAAGTTTAAGTTTTGATTGTTTTAAATATATCATAAAAATATCTTGGGGTGGATTTACGCAGAGGTAGAATAATTTTAAAGGAAATTCTAAATAGAGAAATAACAAAAGAAGTGGCTAATGGCAACCAGTGTGCCTTAAAACTAAGTTGATATAAACTCATAGTTAAGAATCATAAATGAAATTACAGTAATGAATATAAGAAGTCTAAATAACCTTAATAAGTGATTTATTGTGATTTTTTTAAAGAAGCAGAATTATCCTAGCTTTCTCCTTTACAAGTTAAAAATGTTTGGTTGGTTTTCAAGAAGTTGGGATCAAAATTTTGAGCAAAGCTATTTTTTGAGTTAGTATTGTAGGTGCATTTGGGGGTTTAGTGACTATGTGGGACCCTTAATTTGCTCATAGGAAAGTGTTAATTAGCAATAATTGTTATTTAACTATTTTATTCATGAATGAAGATGACTACTCTCAATAGATTATTTTGAATATTTATGTTTTGAATTGTAGTCTTGGTAGAAGGATTCTTTGGAGGATGTTGGTTGATTTTAGAATCTTGTAAGGATATTTTTAGTCTTTAATAACCCCCTTTTCCCTTTCGATAAGAAAGGTGGTATCTAGAACATCACTAATAGTATGGAAGATTTGGAAAGCTTCATTTCTAAGTATAGTTTTATGGATGTTCAATTAAGAGGATCCAAGTATATGTGGTCAAATGGAAGGAGGGGGCTAACCTTATTTAGGTGAGACTTGATAGATTTCTACTCTTAATGGATTTGTATTTATCATTTAATTGTTGTTTGTCTTCCCTTCTAAGGATTCGTTCTAACCACAACCATCTCTTGCTAGATTTGGTGAATGATAAGAAGAAGGTGAAAAGTCCTTTTAGATTTGAAAATATATGGCTGCATCCTCTTGACTTAGAAGCAAAAGTTAAAGAATGGTGAAAGATCAATGTTAAAGGATCTGCTATGTTTAAGATTGTCAACAAAATATAAGAATGCCAAGTTTAATATATAAAAAAAAAGAATTAGAAATCCTTTGGGAACATTTTTATTCAAAATAAGGAAATCAAAAGGAGGGCTTGAGAATATAGAAAAAAAGGTCCAAACTTTTGGAATGAATCAAGTGTCTCTCATTAAAGAAAATATTCTTATTTGTAACTACTCCTCTCTTGTTGCTAAGGAGGAAGGCTTTGGGAGACAAAAATATAGAGTTTTTTGGTTGACTACTAGAGACAAACATTAATTATTTGTATATGACTAGACATCAAAACACCATCAAAATAAATAATATTAATAAGCTAGATGGTGCTTCTTCCTTTGATGATGATGTTATACTAACTACTTCAAAAATATATTGATTACTAAGATGGAGTATAACTACTTTGGAAGGAGAAATGAATGTTGCTACAAACAAGCTTATTAAGGAATGTGTTTCTAAGAGAATTGATAAGAGCAAGTTGAATAGGAACACAATTGAATGACATTATTCCCCTCCTAACTAGTAAAAAATAATAACAGATTTTCAAAAGGGACTCTTGATCAAGATAGAGGTGGTGGAATACTAAGTGACCACAAAGATATAACATAGAAAAAGGTAACATTTTTCTGAATTTTATTTAGTGTGGTTGTGTGTGTATGATGGGTAACTATGTAGTAAACCAAAATGCAATATAAAATGACACACAAATGACTCCTAAGGATATCTCCAAAAAGAAAAACTTTGATTACAACCACTAAATGATTTGGGACAAGGTAAGTGTGTTTGAATGATAATAAAACTATATAATGTGTCCAAGAAAGACTTGGAAGTTGAACTATGTTATTGAAAACAATAAATTAGGGGCTCTAGATGTACCTACAATGAATTCAACTAGTTTGGGAAAGTGTTGGAAACCTCATTCTACTTTTGGTAGTGAAAAATTGGAGCTTTCTATTACTATGGTGGCCAACAGGGTAGCCTAGCAGGTAGCCCTTCTACTACTAGATGACCTATTGGGTGACATTGCTTGAGTATAGTATGAGAATTTGTAACTTTCTAGGTTTGGTTTGGCCTATATTTTTTATTGTTTATCACCTACCACAACATGGAAAATTTGATTTTATCAATAGTAAATGATTAACATATGAATACTAAGGAAAGTGAGCATGTGAGATCAAAATGGTTTCACCTAATTGTGGAATGATCTTACTTAGAATCAACAAGGTTAGTTATAGATTATATGAAGGATATACGATGTCATTTCGTGCTTTTTTCTACAATTTAGTCCTATAAATAAGTGTAAAATCTAAAGTATTAGATTTCAAATCAAATTGATAAAATGACTCAATTATAACTAGTAAATTGGAAATTTCTAATCATGGATGGCTTGTGAATGCTCTAAAGGTGATCTAACTCTAATTTCATGAAAAATAGACCTAATTTGGATATTTTTAAGAACTAGGAGGAAAATTATAAATCCCTCACCTATTGGGTGGCCCTACTAGTCTTGGATGGCCATGTACAAGGCCCTATGTACCAGTGATAGCTAGTAACTAGTAACAATTGAGATAGATGTTATATGGTTCTAGAATTTTCTCCTTGGCTTGAGAAAATAAATAGTGATATTGATGTACAACTTTCCATATGTTTTCATAAAAACTCTACCACTTTATGCTTCTCAAATGGTTAACCTTCCAAAAACACTAGTATCAAAGTCTTCCTTAGTCATCCACCTTTGTTGGAAATTTTTAATCTTTAATACAATT
Organism: Sequoia sempervirens; assembly: GCA_007258455.2. Taxonomy (NCBI): domain Eukaryota; kingdom Viridiplantae; phylum Streptophyta; class Pinopsida; order Cupressales; family Cupressaceae; genus Sequoia; species Sequoia sempervirens. The sequence continues at coordinate 1,048,699,529 of VDFB02271358.1, read as the reverse complement.
GTTTAACATAAAATTATGATTCCAATTCATGAGATGCAAGGCTTAGAATACTTAAATATAGAAATCTAGAGTTTATATACAAATCCAGAATTAAGTGTTCTTAATCTTCAATTACCGTGAATATACTTAATGGATTTAAATCCACATATACAAAAACCAGAAAATGTGAGTATTATAACACAAAACATAGTATTTACGTGGAGAAACCATTTTGAGAAAAAAAAAAAACTCCACCAAGAAGAGAGGCAAAGCATTTATTAACTTTGAAAAATAATAGTACAATATAATTTTACTTTCATTCTCATTTTTTCCTCCAATTTGGAAGAACCTATGTACATGTTAATAAATATAAACACATCCAACTCTTTATCCCATTCATGTAACTTGTTCATTGTATTATTCTATTTTAGCTATTTATCTCTTTACTTTTTTTGTGATATGTTGGTATTTCCACTATCCAAGACATCAATATATAGAATTACAACCAAATATGACACCCAAAATAGCTCTTCCATTTTCAACTCTAGATTACCTCTTAAAGTGTGAAATATCAACACAAATACATCCCAAAATACTTTATCCTTAGTCTCCCAAGTGCCCAACAAGGAGAATGACAAAGAACACATCCTAAAACATCTAAAATATTTTTTTCCTCCCTCTCCCAACTACCCAACCTAGGTAATGCTTGAATAAACAAGTTTGGAACGCAAGAGTCGTTGCCTCTCTCCCGAGCATTCAAATTGTAGGTGGAACTTTAAAGAATTATCTTTTTCTTCACAAGTCAGATTTACCACAACCAATTAGCCTCTCCCTCATTATGAATATATTTGGATTTAAACATTACAAATTAATTTCCAATAACACTTCGAGTTCCTAGAGACACTTTCCAAGGATATTGAAAATATTTAAAATAAAATAAGATTTACAAGGTAGATGGAACATAAATCCTAACATTCTCCCACTTGAAATCATAAATTATAAATATACATATAGGAATAAGAAACATGGGGATAACATGCCTTATAAAACCATGTACCATCTAATTCTTCAACACACTCTTGTACACCAAAAAGATACTTGTAACAACCAAGATAGCCAGCATCTTAGGAAAGAACTCCTCTTATCCTTTATTGTACCAAACCATGATAGGAAAAGGACTATGTTAAGGTGAAACATACCAACTATCACTAAATCCTACACCAATCTATACATGAACACAAGCACCAAATTTAAATGGTAAAAAATTGCTCAACGTGTCTACCTCACTCATACCACCTAGAATAGAAACCATAGAAAGTTGCTAGTTCATCCATAAATCAAACCAAGTTATACAAAAAATATAGGTAGAACTTCATGATATCAACATATCAATCAAAAATCTACAACTAAGTCCATTTATATCGACCATCTTGCAAAAAGAAATCTCAAAGGTAACATCACACATAGACATGCAAAAAAAACATATGAAGCATCTTAACATTGTAGTAAAGTGTAACCATTCCAAGAGAGGTGTCCCCTTCATATAGAACACACATACATTCCAAAGTTCCCATTGCATAGATAATGTCAAATCTGAAAAAAAGATCAAGTTATTAACAAGTCCACTTATAACACTCACATAGACGATGTGGCTAACTCTTACATCACATAGTATCAAGGAAACATAGAAATGATATGCAAAATATCACTCTAAAACATCTCTCATTGCCAATCTCCAAAATAATTTCCTAAGTATTCCACACCAATGAAGAAAGATATCAAGGAGCTACTAAACTATGGAAAAAAATAAAGTATAAAAACAACAATTGAATCAATACAAACCTCAACTTCATAGTATAGTGTCAAAAATTGCATACCTATGCAATTTCACATTGCATGGAGTCCTCACTTCAGCTCTCTAATATAGAGTGTCTCAATTACAAAATATTTTCACTTGGATTTTGTATTCCTAGCATCTTTATGGCAATCTAATCTTTTTAAGTCCAAATTTTCCTCGATAGGAGCATAATGCATGGATGCCCACATGAAATAATAGTGTCTCATGAAAATTTGTGATTCTAGTGGTTTTTTGAGCATTACTTCCCCCTAGTCTCACAAACAATTAGAAAAATAAGAACTCTACATGTGAGTTTGAAACACATCCCAACTTGAAACTTTCCACCTTGGCTCTCGAGTAGGATTTTTGATGCAGGAGCATCCAGTGGTGTGAGGGCAATCTTGCATCACCCAAAAGATGATTTCCATTTTTGTTCCTGTTGTTTTCTTTTTGTAGATGTTTTTGTATTTCTGGATACCCTTTTCGTCAAATAAGAGTTTCCAACTTTGAGCAGTTTTTCGCGCTTTTACGCTCAAGCGCTATTTTTAGCGAGGTTTGCATTTAATCGTGGGAGAAACCAGAAATTTATGGGAAGGTTCGAGGATGGAAAAATACCTTGATGGAGTGAAAGAATCAGGTCAAGATCATTCCTGACTTGAAAGTTATTCAAGTTCCAATTTCTACTTTTGCCGAAAGCAGAGCTTCGGTTTGAGGCACCAAGCGATCCCGGATGGGCCTGAAAATTTCGCGGAAGCAAAGTGATGCAAAAGGCCTACTTGCAGAAAATCGTCTTTTAGAGAGCTTTCGAAAAGGTATTATCGTGAAGATCGACTGATTAGGATTAAAAGTTATGGCTCTTGGGAAGTTGGTGCATATTTATTTTAGAAATGTGCTAATTTTCAACCGTGAATTTAAACTTGAATTTCAAATTGTAATTTTGGCGCCAAACCGTCAAAAATCTTATCTCGAAGGTTGTTTTTGGTTCCAAACCGAAATGGGTCTATTTAGGGGCTTATTTCTGATTTTTGGGTAACTTTTTGGGGAAAGAAGTTCACATGCTGTGAAAGGGGATCTGGGTAATTTTCTGTAAGTTAGTAATTTGCATGTAATACAGAGCTTGGGGATTTGAGATCCTCTGCATGTAAGAAGTTCAATTTTTATGAATAAAATATTATTCTCTGTTTTGTGAGTGTATTTCTGTGTCTCGGGTTTGCTCCCTCGTCAGGTGGTATCAGAGGAACTTGTTTCCATTGTGGGGAAAGAAGTTCACATGCTGTGAAAGGGGATCTGGGTAATTTTCTGTAAGTTAGTAATTTGCATGTAATACAGAGCTTGGGGATTTGAGATCCTCTGCATGTAAGAAGTTCAATTTTTATGAATAAAATATTATTCTCTGTTTTGTGAGTGTATTTCTGTGTCTCGGGTTTGCTCCCACGTCAGGTGGTATCAGGCCGGGTTTTCTTGGCCGATGTGAAACCGGTCAGCCGTCGTGAGAGCGGTTACACGGGACCCGTGGTTGTGGGTTCAAGATCTTCAGGGTACCTCCAAGAGTGATGATGCAGTAGGCGTGGTGGTGCCAGTGCAGTGGTAGAAATCTTGATGGGAAAGATCCATTGGCGATTGAGGTTTGAGCCTCGGGAACAAATTGATGCGTTGCGAAACGGATGAAAGAGGTTAAACTTGAAGGAGAAGGAAAGTGAGATGAAGATGAGTGGAAAGATTCGGATGAAAGAGGAAAGAATTGTCGATCAAGATCAGATCTGCACGGTTGATAAGGCCATTTCAAAAGGTCCGGAAAAGGCGAAATTGAAGTCGATTGTCGGAGACGAAGGTTGATGTCCGGTGGATCAAACTAGAAAATATTTCGGTATGAGAAATGAGACCAGTCGAGTTAAGTTTCACGGAACAAAGGCTGAGAAGAGGCCATACCAATATAATTGGAAAAGTCGATTGGAGAAATGAAGAAAATGGGATCAATGATTGGGATAGCATAGTGGAAAGCTGAAAGCGAGTTCATACCGATGGAGCTATAGATTAGATCTCTTGAAAAAGTACAAGGGTTAAACAAAGGCGAATCTGTGAAAATACGAAAGATTTTCACAAGATGATCATCAGAAGCAGACCCATCGAGAAACCAACAAGGAAAAATGGCCGTTATCTTAATGGATTCGACCGAAGACGATAAGAGGCGGCGGTGAATGGCTACCGTGAGGATGCATACAATTTTCACGAAAAGTTGAGAAATTTGAACAAAGATTGTGGCTCGCTCAAAAGCCGAGGTCAAAGCGGAAGAGTAGTGGAAAGATCTTTTGGTAGAAATAAAGGGATGAAAAATAAAATAATAGGTGATGAAACGGAAGGAATGATAACTATTACCGCCCTCGTGATCAAAACAGTGGTGATCAAAGAGGTAGAGGACGAGGAAGATCTGGGCCAGGGCCTGGAAGAGGTGGTTTCAGAGGAACTTGTTTCCATTGTGGGGAAAGAAGTTCACATGCTGTGAAAGGGGATCTGGGTAATTTTCTGTAAGTTAGTAATTTGCATGTAATACAGAGCTTGGGGATTTGAGATCCTCTGCATGTAAGAAGTTCAATTTTTATGAATAAAATATTATTCTCTATTTTGTGAGTGTATTTTTGTGTCTCGGGTTTGCTCCCTCGTCAATTTTTTCACTTCTAACTTTCATTTTTCATTTTTTCAAGAATCTTTATCACCTTCAGGAAAAGAATACCAAGATATACAACCATACCATCTATTTACATATGATTTTCTTCAATATTTTTTAAGCAATATCTTTGTGGGATTGTAATGGACAATAGAAACAAGGAAAAAACACTCTTCTTGGGAGTTTTACAAGCTTTCATGTGATTTTTTTTCTACAATATTGTTCCCTTTCTCCTCATCTACCTTTCTTTTTTTTATTTACAAAATATTAAAAGTGCTATTATAGTGTGTTTGGGATTCAATCTCTATTTGAGTTGCTCTCATTTTCAATTAAAAGCATTGTCATTTTTCATTTCAAATATTACAAAAAAGATAGGCTATTGTGGAGGTAGAAATACCAAAATGGGGGGTTTGACTTAGGGACGCCTTTTAACAACTACAAAAATAATTTTCTTCTTTTGTTATTGTTGTAGGCTTATATTGGAGAAAGAGAAAAATTATTTGGTGATACCTTTTTCAACTCTTCTTCTAGTGTTTTAGTTATTTACTTTGAATATTTGAATAGTTTTTTATTAATGAAAAAATAGGTTTTGAAGGGATCCTAAAACCTTGTACAAAGAGAACAGGTTGCAAAAGAAAGACATAAGAAAATTCGGCAGTCACTAACCAAAAAAAATTGTCAAAGAATCAACAAATCCCAACCGAAAGCAAACAATCAACAAAAAAGAAGCCCAAAAATAGAAACTACTGTAAATTATTTAAAATCCTAGCTACTTCTAGATTACTAGAGATGACATTCTCATGCATCTCCATCACATCTTCCAACTCCCGAGCAGGAATGGCAACACCCTTCTTCATCTTACTTCTAATTCTGATGTTGGCGCCCATGTCCAAGCTCTTCTCCATCAAAACTTTTTGATCATCTTCTTTAACCTCCAGCACATTCCCCCCAGCAACAAGCAGTTTCCAAACCAATTACAAGCTTTCTCATTCAAGACAGTCATCCCCTAAGCACTAGTATGGATAGACTTGCTACTAACCTACACAATAGTACTCAGATCCTCACGTATTTTAGTAACTTTTTCCTCAAGGGAAACCAATCTAGACTCGTGATACCTACCCAAATTAGCAGCATCCTTCATTGCCTTATCAAGCATAGCATTCATTTTTTTAACCCTGTTGTACACTATCATTTTCATTTTTCTATTATTAGCCATTTCAACATTGAACTCAGCCAACAAATTCAACTTAATTTTAATTTCCTTAACCTCTGAAAGAACCCATTTGAACATATTGAAGTGGTTTTCCATTCCATCCTTAGCCAATTTGAATACATCATCTAAATAAAGCTTCTCCCAAATGAAAGGTTCCTCCTTAAGACAAGTCAACCCCTTACGTTGATCCTTAGACACCTTAGCTTTTCCCGACAACTCAACACCACTGAGAAAACCATCCAAATCAACCACTTCAATCTCAACTATTTTCTTTTGAGCAATAGTGTCTACTAACAACTCTAGCTGACCCTTCTCACCTTCAACACCACCTTTCCCTTTATCCAAGCCAACAGAAGCAGCCACCCCTAAAAATTTGGGAAGAGTAGTATTCCCCTTAACCCCTTTATCACCATCCACAACCAGTCTTCTATCTTTCAGTTTCTCTTTAAGACCCTTACTCCCTTTCTTCCCCTTAGCCACTTTCTTAGCATAATCAAAAGGAGATCCCTCAATTTCCATATCAGTGTGTGACCCCCCCAACCAAGATTGAGGAGCCTTGGTCTTAGGTTTTTTCTTAGGCCGCTTACCATAGACTTCCATAGAGGTTGAAATCTCTTGAGAAGGCCCCACCTCGTCATCCATTGTCTCCTCATTAGCAGAAATCCCTGTGTCATAACCAGGTTGGGCACCCTTAAACTTGTGACCTTTAGGAGCCTTAGGAACTACAGGAACAAACTTGACTTTAACATGTGCCATGATCAGAAGCATAAGACCCTCATGTAGAAAGGGCTTCAAGGGGTTCTTTCTATACTCCAAGATCCCATTCTCCAATGAAAGCAACAAATAATAGGGAAAAGAAACCAATTTACTATGCCTAAAATGGTTTAATAGCATAAAATGGAAACCATAGATAGCAGACAATATGTCATCTAAGATGAAGTACCTCATGATAGCATAGCAACATCCATCTAGATAGGTTTAATGGAGAGGCAATCATACCCACTGCATGCCAATTACCTAAGCTTTTCCCTTTCACTTCCCTTGAAAAATTTGGCCAAAGCAAACTTCAAAGTTGAACGATCTCTGTAGAATTTCATCCCCTTAGATGGTAAGGTTGTAACTTCAGCAATAAAGCCTATATAATTTTAACCTCCACACAAAAAACATGCAGCACCCTATTATTCCAACCATTGACAAAGTCCTCAGAGACTTGAGAATCAAAACCGTGAAGCTTCAAAATATAAGGACACACTTCCCCCTCTCCAGGATCTCCTACACCAGACCATTAGCTTAAACTCATCACAAGACACAAGTTCCTTTCTACAACAATCGCCCCCCGTGATAGCCAGAGCACAACTCATCGCAACTTCCACCCAGAACTGAGAGACAAGAAAATGGAGAAGAAAAATCCAGAAGCAAGAGAAAAAAACACCCATAATCTATGCCAAATTGACAATTCAAGGATGGCCAGATAACAATTCCACACCCTTTGGCACTTTTTCAAATGAATGGAAATAATTAAACAACCAAATGTAGGACTTGCTATGTCTAAACCAACTAGGGAGGAAATAATTTCCTTTACATCCCAAGGTGGTTGCTAGCATGACATAAGGTTTGATCATGATTAATGATTCTTTGAATCTCAATTGGGATGGTATCATGAGAATCCCAACACTTATGAGAAGATACCCCCAAATTCGTAAAGCAATCAACTAGGGAATTAGCCTCACAAAACACATGTGACACAAGGGCCTCATCAAAGGAGTTTAGAAGGGATAAAGAATCCTTGATAATATGAAAAATAGACCAAGAGGAAAGATGCTTCTTATTCAAACAATTAACTATATTTAGAAAATCACCTTCCAACCAAATTTTCCTAACTCCTTTCTCTTTATCAAGAAGAAGGCCATGGTAGGCAACCGAAGCTTCTACAAAGTGGTTTGTTTGGGTTCCCAAAGGGAGTGCCATCACAAAGACAAGCCTACCATGATGATCACGTAACACTCCCCTACAACCTGTAGGTCCTGGATTACCATTAGCAGCACCGTCAAAGTTAACTTTGTACCAACCCTGAGGAGGCACAACCCAACACACACCTTCCCTTGTAGATTTAGGCTTCTTCAAAGACTGAGAAATATTATAAGAAAGATTCCACCTTCCAACCACCATCAAATCATAATCAAAGACAAGGACCTTAAAACTTGGAAAATTCACCAAAGCCATTTCGGAGAGGAAGTTTTCTTTTATAGCCTTGCAGATTTTGAAAGCAAGTCTAGAAGGAGCAAGATCAACATTACAGAAATTTTAATTATTCTATTATTTTCAAAGACCCCACGCCAAATACAACACAATAAGAGACCACAACAATGAGAGGGAAGGATTGGGTGAAGGAGCCAACCATTGAGACAATAAGTCAATCACAGAAGAAGGAAAAACCCAAGATAAATTCCATAAGTGAAGCACATGGGCCCAAACATCTAAGGAAAAACTACAACCAACAATTAAGTGATTGACATCCTTTGCAGGCTCCTTGCACAAAAAAAAATTGTTAGGCATAGAAAAACCCCTCTTCCAAATATTATTTATATTCAAGATTTTATCTTGACAAAGAAGCCAGAAAAAAAAATGTTGATTTTAGGAATAAGCTTCAAACACCACTTCACCCACATAGGAGAAGGTCCAACAATACAAGTCTATTTAAAAAAGGTTGAAGCCACAAAAAAACTACCATTAGAAGAAAGATGCCAAACCACTCTATCAACAAGAGAGGAAGCTGAGATATGAATCAAGGATAAGAATAGGTAGAGAGGCTCAAGATCCCTATTCACCAAATTAATCCTTTTCCATTTTCCATCAGAAAAATAATCAGCCACATATAAACCAAAGGTGTGAATACAAAATTCCTGAAATGGGGTAGCCCGTTGCTCATCTTTGAGAGGACCATTTCCAATCCACCAATCAGCCCAAAAGAGGATACTCCTTCCATTACCAAGAGCCCACTAAAGACTAGACACCACAATAGAACGGGATTTGATCATGAAATTCCACAAGGCCAACCCTGAGGGTGGGGACGAAACCTTCCCCTAGCAGATATTTGAACTTATCTATACCATGCAAATACTTGCAAGAAAATATCATAGACCATTCCTTTCCTCCTAAAAGAAGATTCCATAACTACTTAGCAAGGAGGGACAAATTAAACTCCTTCAATTTTCTCAAACCAAAACCACCTTAATTTTTGGATATACACACTTCCTCCCATGAAACAAGATGCATTCTATTTTTTCCCTCCACTCTGGGCCAAAGGAAGCATTTTTGAATACTCTCAATCTTTTCCAAAAATTTCTTAAGAATCTGGAAAAGACTCAAGGTGTACACAGATATATTCTACAAGGTAGATTTAATCAATTGAATCTTCCTAGCCTAACTAAGAAGAGCACCTTTCCAACCAACTAATTTAGAATTTAATTTATCAATTAGACTTTTCCAAAAGGATTTAGGAGAAATATTTGAACAAAGAGGGAGCCCCAGAAAAGTGGAAGGAAATTCCCCAATATGACACTACATAACCTGAGAAATCATTTGTCTTCTTCGGTTAGGAGTATTCAAGAAGAAAATCATAATTTTAGGGAAACTAACCTACTAACCAGAGGTAGATTCATATTGTTGTAAGATCAAATGAATAGACTTGGTTGTAGCAACAAACACCTTAGCTAGGATGGTAGTATCATCCAAAAATTGCTAGTGGGAGCAAGTCTAATTAGAGGAGGATGGACGAAGTCCCCTAAAAGGACCTTCAGAGACAGCTTTGAGAACAAATCTTCCCGAAGACTCCATCATAATAATAAAAAGGAAAGGAGAGATAGGATCACCAGGCCTTAACCCATGTGAGATTCTAAAAAAGCTAAGGGAGAATCGTTAACCAGCACAAAAAAGTAGGGAGAAGAAATTAACTGCCCAACCAGTTGCACCACACACTTAGAGAAACCAAAAGCCTTTAATATTTTCAATAAAAACTACCAGTCCATGCAATCATAAGCCATCACAAGATCCAACTTTAGGATAAAACCAGCCTTCTTATTAACCACAAAAGAGTGAATGTTCTCATGGACAGTAATAATGGAGTCCAAAATATATCGACCCAGAACAAAACCATTCTGTTTAGGAGAAATAATCAGAGGGAGAACCTATTGCCTAGAAGACAACACTTTAGACAAAATTTTATAAATGGAATTACATAAGTTGGTCAGTAGGAACTCATTAAAGGAAGAATCCCCCGATTTCTTAGGAATAAGAACAATAAAAGTAAAATTTAACTCCTTCAACACTTACGTACTTCCAAAGAACTCTTTCGTCCCATTAGTGACATCCCTAGAAATAATATCCTAGAAATTTTCAAATAAAAACATAGGAAATCCATCAAGTCCCAAAGCCTTATTACCTTCAAAGGAGAAGACAACCTTCTTAACTTCCTCTTTAGAAGGAATACAAGCCAACTTCTTGTTCAAATCAGCAGAAACAATATTAGGTATAACATTCAAAAATATTTCTTGAAAAATAAGGTCCAAAGGATGATCAACATATAATAAATCAATAAAGAAGAAGCAAGTAACATTCTTGATCTCATCTTCCACTTCTAACACCTAACCATTCTGAACAATCTTACTAATCCGATTAGAGGATCTATGCTTCAAATTCAAAAGATGGAAAAACCGAGTGTTTCTATCCACACTCTAGAGCCAAATAGCCCTAGATCTTTGTTTCCAAAAGTCTTCTTCCCTAGCAATAATGTTATGCAGCCTAGATAAGTGACTACTCTCCTAATGAAGAACAACAAGATCATAACCAAAATTATGAATATTTTGCTACAAAGAGTTAAGCTCATCCTTAATCAAAGCCTTTTCCTAGAAGATATGACCAAAAGAGGACTTATTCCATTTCTGAATGTTACGCTTAAATGAAGCAAGCTTCTTAGCCACTTTGTACATGGAAGAACCATTCACACCAATATTCCACTAGGAAACAATATTATCTCTTAAAGCTCAAATGGCAAACCCACATCTTCTCAAATCTAAAAGGGAGAGATTTCCTTCTTCCCAACAAGTTTGCAGACAAGGAAATAGGAAAATGATTTGGGCCAACTCTAGTGAGCACTGAAAGAGAGCAATCATAAGAGAGAAGCCAACTTGGGTAAAGAAGAGCATGGTCTAGCTTAAATTGGATGAGAGCATCCCCTGATCTTCTATTAGACCAAGTATAGGAATACCCACAAAGATCCACATCCAACAAGGTGTTATCATTAATGAAACTCATTAATTCAAATATAATGTCATCCACCACATGTGATCCACCTAACTTATCAACATCATTCAAGGGGGAGTTAAAATCCCTGATAACCAACCAGTTCTAAAAAGGAAATTGAGATTTAAAGCAATCCAAACCTCCCCAGAAACATTTTCTAGCACAATTTGAATTAGGGGCATAAATATTTGAAATATTAGAGGCTCCCTCAGCATCAAAATTTCTAAAACCTAGTCTTTAAACAACCTATTCTTAATCTTTTCCACTTTCTCAACAACCATTTTAGTCTCCTGAATAAGAATGCTATCAAGTATGTGATCTCTTACCAAATTGGCAAGGAGATCCTATTTATGAGGATTATTCAATCCTCTAATATTCCAAGAAAGGATCTTCATTAAGAGTTTTGAGAAGTGCCTTTCGAGCACATCTCAAACAAGGTCTTCTATGAACCTTCAGCAATGTCTAATTTGCTTTCCTTCTCCCCGAGTTGTTGTAATGTAAGCCTACCTCTTTCTCTAGGCTTAGAGCCACAATCTATTCTCTGACAGTTCCTATTTGACATTCCCAAAGGACACAGTTTTTTTCCTATTTCTAGTCTTAGTCGAAGTATGAGGAGGCTCCCCAAACTCCACAGGCTGGGAACTACTACAATCCATGAAAGAAGAGGTGAGCACTTCCTCTACAAAGGGCTTAGCAGAATCCTTAACATCACTACCAAACATTGTAGCATCCAAAGGAATGATCTAAGAATCCCCCTAACCCACACTTGAATACAGCAAAAGAAATGACAGACTCCTCAACCATCACTTCAAAATCAACCTTCAGACTAGCTTCAGGATGGAGAGCCAACTCTTTACATGGTGTTTCAACAATCTTGTTATTTGAAGGTGAAACAGTCACCTACTAATCATCCCCAAGACACATCACTAATTCCTTAACCAACACTTCTACCCTTGCAAAAACATCCACAAATTTTTCAAAATCTGAACTAGGGCAGCTTTGCACAACAAGATGAGATCCACCATCAATATAAACAGGACCAAAGCCACCATCATTAACAACAAGTTCAAAGCCACCAACTAACTACTCAGAGCTCCTCCCCATTGCCCTCCAAACCTTAGAGGGAGGAAGAAGCTCTTTTTGAGGAGGATTTTTGGTCTTCAACAAACATTTCTTCACCCAATGTCTCACTTTCTTGTAGTGAAAACAAGCAAACGAAACCAATTCAAACTCCACTATCTAATTCCAAACTCCCAACTTAGAGTTAATCTTCACCAAGGCTGGAAAATTAGTAGATTGGTCAACAATCACACAAAATCATGCATACACCAACCTCTTTGATGAATTCATCTGATCAATAGGCAATAGACAACCAAAGGTACTAGCAATCCCCTTAAAAACTTGTTCATCCCAAAATTCAAGGGGAAGCCCAAGAAAATGCACCCAAAATGGCATAGAAGTGAAAGACAAAGAACTTGGATTAAATCCAACTTCCCACTTCTTAAGGACCATTGTATATTTTCCAATCAATCAAGGGCATCCAAAAAGGACATTCAGCAAGCCTTCTTCACAAGTAAAAGAGAAAGAGAAAATACCCTTTGTCATAGCTACCACTTCAAGCCTCCAGTGTTTAAGAGAAATATTGTTGACATATTCAATATTCAAGCGAGGGCCTAGAAAATTTCCAACCAATGACAAGTTCATGGACTCAAGGCTTTTCTCAATAATGCAATCAAGAATGGAGATAGAATACTCACCAGCACTTGGGTTAGCAAAAAAGTCCATTAGAGGAGAAGAGCTCTTGTCCTTTGGCTTAGTACCAAAAAGCTTTGACCAACTAATCCCTTCCAAAAATACTTCAACACGCCTCTGATCATCAGCAATGCCATCCCCAACAGGAATCTCGAGTACGTAACCAAATGACAAACCCCCAATATATGAGGCTTTAGGAGATCCCACAAGACTGTTGCAAGTACCATCAGCAACATATTTCGAAGGAACCTCAAGCACCTTTGCAACTACCAAAGAAGAGGACCCACCAACTAAACCATCAGCCAGACAGCCTTTTGACACCCCTACACCTTTAGCAAAATCACCACCATTAATGCAACCCTCAGCACTAGCAATTCTCGCCTTTGGAAATTTTGAAAAAATTGCAACACCACCTGAAAAGAGCTCCATCAATGCGGTTGGATGAATATTTGAATAGTTAATTTCACTATCATTTATTTTATTTTGAGAACTATACCTACTTTAATTTGTTTCTTTTAAATTTTGTGCATATAAGAAGTACATCTATTCCTAATAACAATTTTTACTTTGCATCTAGATTGGATGAGAGCATGATGTGAAGACGTACACATGACATGTTAATGTTCATGTTAGAGGCTTTTAGATAAGGATTACATGTTCTCGATTATCAATGTTTTTTTATCCTAATAAATAATCATAATAATTTATCTATAAAAGGGGGTAGTACTAACTCTTATTGTCTTGTGTTGATAAGTAGGATTTGTATGCCACAATGGCAACATGCATTGTAGCTAATTTGGGAGTCATGCTTCATAATATTTCAAGTGATCTACTAATTTAATCACTCCACCACACCTCTCATCCTCCTCGTGTGAAGGACAACTCCTAACGTCCTATCATACATTCAATTGGCTGGTAGCATATGGCTCTCTTTTCAAATCACCCTTCAATCCAGCAACGAATTCCAAAACTTTTTATGATTTTGTGGTGTGGTGGCAATCACTCGTCACTTCTAATTATGGCAAGTACTACCCTAAGCATACAGATTGTCTTTTAAACTGTCCAAACCTCACGCACTATGCATTATCATCCACAATTTCTCTAAAAAGTGCTCTATGAATCTTCCAGAGACAGCTTCCATGGAAATCAAGCTGCTCAATAAGCATTTGTTTATCCTGATTCTTAAATAGGAATATTTAGAGTCAGATGTTTTCTCCTCTGAGATGCTTAAGGTTTTTAAAATCGACTATTCTTGGGTGGAGTCGACACTGTGAATTATCATTGGAGAGCAGCGTCTGCTTGGTCATCTACATCCATTATACCCCTCTAAGGTAACATTTATTTTCTCTCCAATGCAATGGATTTTCTTCAGCATTATGGTTTAACTTATCAAATAGCAATAGATTATGTCCATGATAAAAAAATTACGGGTCACTCTTTAAGCAATGCAATACGGGAATATGATTTTCATAATGGGAAAAGCATTAGTTAGGGGTATGTTTAAACATAAATATTTGTAGAAACTCTGGTTACCTTTTTCTTTACATGGATCTCAAATGAGCTCTACATAAGAGGGTGGAGGCAAAATTGGATGAAGCTTTCAAGGTGCATAAAGCAAAAATTGGTGCAAACCTTTGTGGTTGGGTGCTAGAAGTCTGTAAAGCCATTCTCGTATTAATTACTCATGAAGCTCATCCGCCTTTACCTCCATAAACACCAATCCTAAAGGAGGAAATGACCCAGTCATCTGTTTAAAGTGGCTCTTGTTTATGGAAGGTTTTTGGGTAAAGGGTTTTCTATTATAAGGACATATGTGTAGCCTCTATGCTTCTTTTTTTATCTGTATGGACTTCTTCGGAAGCAAAGGAATTTTTTTCAAGATGTGTTAACAATATACTGTCAAAAACTATGTAATTATGTATTATTAATAATATTTCCGGCAATAATGTCTTTTATTAAAAAAATATTTATAAAAGGATATTTTCACCAGTTTGTTGGAATTGAGTACTTTGGCTTGTAATTTATATTTTTTTTTATAATAAACATTTCATAAAAAGGATAATTAAAGTGGAATTATGGGAACATAAGTTGCTAGTTTATCTCAATTTGAAGAGTGGAGTTAAAGCTTTCAAAGGAATCCTCTTTTAAGCAACTAACTTTTCCACCTTAAATTTTGGTGAAATTGTTATAGCAACACAAAAATTAAATAATTTATCTCTATTAACTCTAATAGAATTGTAAATTTAGTGTTGTAAAACCTTTTATGAGTTTTACAACCCAATATCTTTGTAATGACCAACCCCAATTTTTCTTTTTGATTTTTTTCCCACTACTGTAAGATGATTTTCTGAGTATGTTGCCTTTGTTTTGATTAGAGGTAAAAAAATGGGTTTTGAAGGAGCCCAGAACCCATTACAAAAAGGAACAGCTAAAACAAAAAGGAAACAACATTAAACAACCATCATCCCAAAGACAGCAAACCACCAGCCAAAAATCAGCCAAAAAATGGCACGCACCACTACATATTGTTCAAAATTTCAACAGCTTCCATCTCACTAGTAGCAAGCTTCTGTCCCTTAACCCTAGTATCAAAAACCTCCATACCCGAGGCCCCAGCTTGATTTTTCAATCTATTTCTAGTCCTAACCCCAGGCCCACCAGTTTTTACCTCACAACTCAAAATAGAACCTTTAGCAGCACCCTTAGCAGCAACATAATTCTCCCCAGTTAGCTTACCCTCAGCAGACAAAATTTTCTTTCTCTTATTAGGGGAGAAAGCCATCGCAGAGTCCGACCTAGTCAAGATTTTAGGAGCTTCTCCACTCTTCATAACCACATTCCAATTTTTGTCAATTTTCTCCTCAAGGGATAACATTCTTGCCTCCATACTCTGTTTCAGATTGACGGTTTCCTTTGCCACAGTATTAGCAATAGTGTTGAGACCAGCCATTAAATTATCAATTTGGTTTTGGATCAAAGGGTCCTCAGCCTTGCAAGCAATGCTTCTAATAAGAACATTATTCCTATTGATCTCATGAAAGAACCATTTTAAAATTTTAAAATGCACATTGGCACTGTCACGGGCCGAACCCAACACATCAAAAAGATCCTCCCTATCAATATTTTCAATATGATTTACCACATCAACATCTTCTTCAAAAGAACTCTCATGGAACTTATCCTCAGAAGCATCCTTACCTTTACCAGCAATGACAGGAAACTTCATCCTACGAATGGAATTGGCAATTTGCTCCACAGCAGCCATCCTCTTCTGAATCCTCTCAGCATCCGCTTTCTTAGCTCCCGCAGCTTGTTCACCACCCACAACTCTAACCTTCTACTTAGGCAACCCAATGATAGTGCTCAGAACATCCTCACCATGGAAGCCACCATCCATAGAGAAAGGGGCATTCTTCTCTAGATGTTGACCAAGATTCAAAACCCTTCTCTTCTGACTTCCCTCCTCAGGATCCTGCACAAGTCTAGACACAGGGGGAGGAGAAGAAGCTTCCCATAAAGATCATTTTTTTCTTTGTCCCCCTTAGAAGGAACAGTCACCTCCACATCATCACTGTAGGTTGTATAACCCGCTTCCTCATCCAATTTCCTTTTCCCAGATTTACCCTGAATAAGGGATATGGGGCCCTCCTCCAAAGAGGCATACAATTTAGGACATAATCAACATCATCATCCCTATCTGACTCAGAATCTTTATTTAACATAAGCCTCCTCTTCCTTGGTTTCTTAGAAGCCCTTTCCTCACCCGACTCAGTTTCATAACCCTCCCTAGCTTTAGCCTTTGGAGTAACTAGAGTTTTCTAGACATCATGAGCTTTAACATGTTCATATATCAAAATAATCAACCCTGCATGTAGGACAGGGTTTTTGGGATTCTTCCTATGCTCTTTAATCCCACAGTCCATCGACACCAGCAAATAATAGGGAAATGACACCCATTTTTTGTGCCTAAAATGGTTAAGCAACAGAAAATGGTAATTGTTAATGGTCATGGACCTTCCTTCTAGGGTTACATACCTCATGATTTCTTCGACAACATCCCGCTGAGAGCCTTCAAGGAATTCCTCAAATACCCACCACTCTTCGCAGGCTTCAAGTCATCACTCTCATTCTTCTTAAAGAAAAGAGACATCGCGACCAATGACTCTTTCTTATCCCTATAAACCTTCATACCCTTTGTGTGTATGAAATATTGGATCAATTTAGATAAAATCAAACACATATTAATAAGACATTAAATCAAAAAGCTGAAAAGGAAACAAAATATGCAAACCGTAATAGTAGCTTCCCGAAACCATCTTATCTTCCTCTAACTTCAGCGTTTTGTTGGTTTCCAGATAGCTCTCAGATCAACAGACCAAGCTCAACAAAATGACAGCTAAAGAACGAGATTTAAAATGCAAACTATGCTAAATGCAAAGCTATGCTAAGATGAGAAGATTGTTGTGATGCTAAAAATGATGTAAATGCATAAGCTGATTGCGTGAATCTTCGTGTGTAGGTATGTGTTGGTGTGGGTGTGTGCGTGTAAATGTGAATGATTATGCATAATCTAACCAGAAGCTTGGATTTGCATGGGATTTTATAGAGTTTTTGAATGGATTCGATTGGCTAAATCGATCGACGGTCCGGATTAAGCTTGTTCGAACAGACGGCGGGAGATCTTCAAAAGTGGAAGAGAAGGATGGAAGGTTTCCCTTTTCTTTCAATTTTTGTCATTGAGTTCAAAGGGAAACTTCCATTTTGAAGCGCGAGTCAAGAATTTAGAAGGGTGAGTTAGCACGAGTTAGAAATTAAATAAAATACATTTATTTAATTTAGAAGTGGAGATGAAAATGGAAACTCAAATAATTAAATAACTCATATTTAATTATGTTTAAAAATGAAATTAGGGTGAAGAAATAAAATATTTAATATTTTAGTTCAATTATGGGATGGAGAATATTCCATTATTCAAATATTCAAAATATTCAAACTTCAGAACCAAATGATAATTAAATATAAATAAATTATAAAAATTTATTTAATTTAATCAAGTGAAAGATAAAGGTGAGATGAAGAAGATATTCCATTATTTAAATATTCAAAATATTTAAACTTTAGAATACTATGATAATTAAATATAAATAACTTATAAAAATTTATTTAATTTAATCAAGCGAAAGGTGGAAATGTTAGTAATTAAATAAAATTATTTATTTAATTTAAGGTAGAAGAATTTAGAAGATGAACGATATAAATAAATAATTAAATTTATTTATATGTAGATGACATCAAGAGATTAATTAAATAATTTATATTTAATTAATTAACAAGCTTAATCATGACCATTTTTAGACGTATACATTTTGCCCCTCTTTGAAGTGATGTGTGAAACACATTGCTTCAAAGAAAAATAAGATTTTTGCTCCTGATGCATTTTTGATATTGATGTTACTGTTGATGATGCCCCCTCGGGAGGTAAATCACAGATGATATGAAGTTCGAAAATGTGATAAACAATCGAGATTAGATAATGATATTCTGCTAGTGATTCAATGATTTAGCTCCCGATAATGGGTGAAAAAAAAAAAAAAGATGCCCCTATTGAAATGATGCCCCTTTTGATGGAAATGATGAAATGATGATGATTAACTGATAACTTTGCTTCCCAAAAATAGAAAAACAAAGAGTAAATGATTGATAAAGTGCTTGATAAATTTGCTTTATGTGATAGAAAGAAAATAGTAGATGGTTGATTACATTCTGATAAAATGATGATGATAATGAAATGATTAAAATGATAATGATAATGTAATGATAAGATGATAATGATATGAAATGAATGATAATAATATGAATGCTAATGATAATGAAATGCAATGATAAAATGATGATGATAATGAAACTAAAACTAATATGAAGAAAAATGAATGAAGTGATGAAATTCCAATGAAACTAATATGAATGATAATGGATGAAATGATGAAATGCCAATGAATGATGAGGCGATAAATGATAATGGTAATGAATCAAGCATCCACATTGTCCTCCACAAATAGTCTAAAGAAGCATGACAACCATTGGCCTATCAAAAACTCTTGATGTAGATCCAATATGCAGTTATGTACCATGACCTAAAATGAAATGCAACTAAATAAAACTGACCATTTTGGTGAGCATTTTTGGCGAGCCTGCTTAAATCATCATAGAGCATTTAAAAAATGTTGGAAGTGTGTACAAGCATCAGAGGGGAAATTAGCACCAATGATGACCTGAGTACAACTTTCATGATTTTTGATATAGCAAGTGAACACAAGCATCTAAGTATAATTGAACCGAGATGACCTGAGCATTTCTTGCGTGAACAGACAAAGACTAACCACCATCTGATGCAAATTTGGAACTGTCATCAATGATAAACTTTGGAAATCATGTCTCACAACATACTTGCAACAGATGGATGATTAACCTCAATACAGCAGACAAAGAAAAATCATCCTCTTTCCTTGCCACTCCAGTACATCATCGAGTGTGCTCCAGAGAAATGATATCAAAAAATTAAACAACCATTATTCAAAAATGAAATACTATGATTCCAAAAATTAGTCAGATTAGAGATCATCCAGATATGAGTCATGGTGAAGTACGCA
This sequence comes from Sequoia sempervirens, assembly GCA_007258455.2. Lineage (NCBI taxonomy): Eukaryota > Viridiplantae > Streptophyta > Pinopsida > Cupressales > Cupressaceae > Sequoia > Sequoia sempervirens. Next base: position 1,048,680,132 of record VDFB02271358.1, on the reverse strand, counting down.
ACTGAAAGCTAATGTGATACGGATCAATGATTGGATGTTTTGGTTTGATTTGATTATTTTGTTTTGTGTGATTGGCTTCGATGTCATTCTCACTGTTGAAAGTTGATTTGCCCCCAGTATGCCCCATGTTTTCCCTTGGTATCAACATAGCTTGCTGCAATGAATATGTACGAAAATCAAGCCATGATAAGACATGAATTAATAGATGGAGAGCTACAAATAGCGTCTGTTTTTTATGTTTTCTAATTTTTTTGGATTTTTTCAGGACTTTTTCTAATTTTTTTGGATTTTTTTAGGACTTTTTCTTATTTTTGTATTTTTTTAGGACTTTTTCTGATAATGAAAACCACTCTAGACATAGTACTTTTTCAGGTGCATGCTGTTGATAGGTTCATCAAACAGGGCCCCTTCTGGCGTTGATAGCTTGTAGGCTCCTGAACCATAGACTGTGATAACCACATAAGGACCTAGCCAATTTGGTTCAAACTTTCCTTTCTTCTCTCTGTCTTGCTGATTGTGTGGGTTCTCTTTCAAAACAAGATCACCCACCTGAAAGGTACGTGACTTTACTTTGTGGTTATAGCTGAGAGACATCATTTTTTGATATGCTTTTAGATGATCAGCTGCTCTTTGTCTCTTTTCATCTAGGAGTTCCAATTCTTGGAATCGGGAGACTCTATATTCATCATCTATTATAAGGCCTTTCAATGATACTCTAAGTGAGGGAATCTCAACTTCTAAAGGTAGTATGGCCTCTGCTCCATAGACAAGGGAAAATGGCATTGCCCCTGTTGGCGTGCAGACACCGGTTCTGGAGGCCCACAAGACGAGATTGAGTTGAATGTGCCAATCCTTCCCTGAATCATTCACAGTCTTTTTCAAAATTTTCAATATTGTTTTATTTGAGGCCTCTACTTGGCCATTCCCTTGTGGATAGTAAGGTGTTGAATATCTATGTTGTATGTGAAATCTCTCACAAAGTTCATCAACATCCTGATTTTTGAATGGACGTCCATTATCTATAATAATGGAGTTGGGAATGCCATACCGACAAATAATATAGTTGAGTATGAATGATGATATTTGTTTGCTGGTGACTTTAGTAAGAGGGACTGCCTCAATGCACTTGGTAAAATACTCTGTTTCTGTGATGATGAATTTATGTCCATTTGATGAAGAAGGATGAATCTTGCCCACTAGATCTAACCCCCATTAAGAAAATGGCCAGGTTGGCGTGAATGGTTGAAGTTCTTGTGCAGGAGCATGAATGAGATTCCCATGAATCTGACATTTTGAACATGTTTTCACAAAAGCGAATGATTCCCTCTCCATTGTAGGCCAGTAGTAACCCATTCTAATCAATTTTTTGGATAAGGTCAGTCCACTTGAATGAGTACCACAGATGCCACCATGAACTTCTTGTAAAGCTTTGTTAGATTCCTCACATTCAAGACATTGGAGTAAAGTACCATCAAGACCACGGCGATACAGGGTGTCAACGATAAGAGTGTAGCGAGCGGATTGGCGGATAAAATTGCATTTTTGGTTACGGGATAAATCGGGTGGTAGGATATCATCTTTGAGATAGGCATAAATTTTTCCGTACCAAGGTGAATCGGATCCTACCAAGTGGCAAATGATTTGGCTTTCAGGTGTATCATATGCAGGTGTAAATGATTGTTCCACCAAAAATTCATAATGATTCTGAGTTTCTGGAAGCTATAACAATGATGCGATTGTAGCCATGGCGTCAGCTGCTTTATTATCAAGCCTTGGAATTTGTGTGAATTTGATGTCCACAAAGTATTTCTTGAAGTCATCAACCATCTTTTTATATGGTAATAGTTTCTCATCTTTGGTTTGATAGTCATTATTGATCTGACAAATGACCAACTGTGAGTCGCCATACACATGTAATTCTGTAATTCTCCATTCCAGTGCTATTTTGAGTATGGTGATTAATGCTTCATATTCGGCTATGTTGTTGGTGCATGGAAACATTAGCCGATATGATCGAGGGATAGTGTGTCCTTGAGGGTTGACGAAAAGTATGCCTGCCCCCGATCCATGTTGGGTGAAAGAACCGTCAAAATATAAGGACCATGATTGTTTAGATTTTGCAGTAAAAACATCAACATCTGGAAATTCAATGTGTAGGGGATGATCTGCTTGTAGTGGTGCTTCAACTAATTGATCAGTGATAACTTGTCCTTTGATTGCCTTGCGATCAACATAATGGATATCAAACTCACTCAGAATCATTACCCATTTGGCTAACCTTCCTGTCAATGATGCTTTGCTCAACAAATACTTGAGTGGATCAATTTTTGAAACCAGATTGATTGTATGGGTCAGCATGTAATGTCAACTTTTGTGAAGCAAAGAATACTGCCAGACAATCCTTCTCAATAGAAGTGTAGTTGAGCTCATGACTTGTTAGTGTTCCACTGATGTAGTAGATTGCATGTTCCTTTCCTGTAGAGTCTTCTTGCGCTAGCAGTGTCCCCAGAGATATTTCTGTTGTGGCAATGTATAAAATTAAGGGTTTGTCTAGATTTGGTGGTATGAGAACTGGTGGAGTCATTAAATACTATTTGATTTGCTGAAAAGCCAATTCACATTTGTCATCCCACTTGAAAGGAACATTTTTATGCAGTAGATGTGTGAAAGGCAAACTTTTATCGGCCAATTGTGCAATGAACCTTCGTATTGATTGAAGTCATCCTTGTAATGATCTCAACTGACTGATGTTCTTTGGTGGAGGCATTTCTATAATTGCCTATACTTTTGCAGGATCAACTTCAATTCCTTTTTTGAAACAATGTACCCCAAGAGTTTTCCAGATTTGACCCCAAAAACACATTTCTTAGGGTTAAGATGAACTTTGAATTTCTCTAATCTTGCAAATATTTTGGATAATATTTCAAGATGTCCTTCTCTGGTGTATGATTTTTCCAATTGTCATCCACATAATCTTCCATGAAGACATGCATCATGTCATAAAATATTGCAGTCATGGCTCTTTGTAGGTAGCCCCAGCATTCTTCAGACCAAAAGGCATGACGTTCCAACAATAAGTTCCCCATGGACATGTGAAAGTTGTTTTCTCCTGATCTTCAGGTGCAATCTTGATTTGGTTGTAACCAGAAAAACCATCCATTAATGAATACATGGCATGGCCAACTGTTAGATCAACTATGGTGTCAATATTTGGCAGTGTGAAATCATCCTTAGGACATGCTTTATTGAGATCTCTAAAATTTGTACATATTCTGACAGTTTTATCTAACTTGGATACAGGAACAATGTTGGAAATCCATTATGCATAGTCGATTGGTCTTATGAAGCCCACATCAAGGAGTTTTCTTAGTTCTTCCTTAACCAATAATGCAACATGAGGGTGCATCTTTCTGAGTTTTTGTTTCACCGGCTTGGTCCCTGGTTTGATGGACAAGTGATGCATGATAAGATCAGGATCAAGACCAGGCATGTCAGCGTAAGACCATGCAAAATTGATCTGATTTGCTTTTAGGAATTTCATGAAATCTGGTATCTCTTTCTCTGTCATTGATGTAGCTAACTATAAAATCCTTGGTTTTTCGGAAGTCTCAAGATTGAAAGCATTTGTAGGTTCAATCAGAATAGGAGATTGCTCATGGTAGTGTTCCGGGAGAGTGTCAAGTTTCCCATCGTCTGGTGCCTCAAAGAGGTTTTCACCATCTGATATGCTCTTTATTTTACCTTTTGTTTGATCTAATACTGCCAGATTCTGGTTTTCACCATTAGATCTTTCTTTTTTATTTTTACTTTTGTAGCTAGGAGACTTGACACTCTCCTGATCAAAAACTTTATGTCGAAAATCGCTGGTGGAACAATCATTCGTATCATCTACAGAAAGGAAGTTTACAATAGTTTCATCATTTGGAAATATAGGTATATCAATAGGTTTGGTTGAATCCCAATCAATGAGATCAAGATGAATTAAAGGTAGAGGATCCTCAAGTTGTGTGAAATCAGCTATGGTCATGGTCATAACAGAGTAGTCCGTAGGATCTGAGGTATAAGGTGGGTCAATGATGATACTATCCTCATGATAATCTTGTTCGTTTAGATCCGACTCAGTATCACTAGAATCATAGTCGATTTGTGGTTCAGATTCTTGTGGTTGGAACCATGAACCTTGACCTTCAATTAGAGTTGGAGCATACTGGTGTATCACATCAACCCCTTTGTCTTTCCAGAACTCATCATTGTAAATGGTGTCCCATTCATATTCAGCAGAGTCTGTGTCAGAATTGTTATCCAAGAAGTTCTGAACTATTGTCAAACATGCTTCTCGTGAATCTGAGCTTTCTTGCAATGCGAAGACAGCACCATGCAGTTGTTTGGATGTGTTTTCTTTGGAGTGAGTATCATAACCTAATCCAGTTTTCTCTTTTGCGGCGAGTCCGCAGAGGTGAATAGGTTCAACTACTCCTTCCTTCCTTTTTCTGATAAGACCTTCATCATAGCCCATCTTCTGCATGATTGAATACCCTTTTCCATAATTGTCCATGGGTAATTTGACATTAGAGACTGCTTCATCTTCATCTTTATAGAGCCAATTTAGAATTTTTGTATCCTCAGGATTTTCCATGGGGAATTTTTCTTTGATGAATTGTCCGTTAAATTTTGTAATTGGCTCTATTGGTGTTTGCTTTGATGTTGATGTTGCTGATATTTGATGTTCCTTGATAGACGGCTGTCCATGTGATTAAGGTGATGTAGGTAAATTGGCAAGACAAAGAGAGTATTCTCCAACTCCATGATCCTTGAATTTCATCTTTTTGTCAAAACTATTGGTCAATTGACTGATTTGTGTGTCAATCTTTAGAGAAGTCCTAGCATGAGCTTCTCGATTGTTAGGGACCAAAGTATCTTGACTGACTTTCATGTTGGCACAAGTTTGGATATTGAAATTATCAGCTGATATTGTGATTTCCTGTCCATCATAAGGAAACTTTAGACATTGATGATAGGTTGATGGGATAGCTTGCATTTCATGGATCCAAGGATGACCCAACAAGATGTTATATGCAAGATCACGGTCTAGTACTTGACAGAAAGTATTCTTTATGACAGGGCCCACTTTGATTGGCAGCATGATTAGACCCTTGGATGCTCTGTCTTCATCATCATAAGTTTTTATGGTAATTTTTCTTCTGAAATCAATAGAGTCCTCAGAAAATCCTAAGGCTTTAACCAACTTCAAGGTACAGATGTTCAAACCAGCACCTCCATCTATTAGAACTCGTCTGATACGAAACTTATGAATCATGACCTCTAAGTACAATGATGAGTTATGGGGATGAGTTATGGAAATGTCATCTTTATCAGAGAATGAAAGGCAAGTGGGTGAGGACAAGTGTCCTACCATGGCTTGAAATTGATTCACATCCAAATCAGTTGATACATTAGTTTCAACAAGAGCTTTCTCTAGAATTTCCTTATGGGCTAGAGAAATCTTCAATAGTTCCAGAATAGAAATTTGAGCGGGGGTTTTCCGAAGTTGATTGAACAAATCATATTGATGTTGAGGTGGGGGCTCAGTGGTTTTTGAAGAAGCACCTTTCAAGACAACTTTAGCTTGCGCTCTTGTTGTTGCATTGACTTCTCTATATTTCACCTTCTGGTTGACTTTAATGACATTCACCCGTTCTTCGTCTGCATAGAGATGATTAATTATATGATCATCATTGATGTGATTCACCTTTTTTTCAAAAGACTCACCCTTTTGATAATTAGGTAAAGGATTGTGGAATGCTTGGTGGTCTGCGTTGGTTTGTTGATTTCCTTCTATTGTGATGATGTCATTGTCGATCAAGTCTTGAATGGCATTCTTCAAGGCTTGGTAGTTGTTTGTACGATGACCTTTACGCCGATGATAATCACAATAGTATGCTTCATTCCATGATGGAGGCTTTACACTGGGTTCATAATTTCGTTGAGGCAGCAAAGTAATGACATTTTTGGTCATCAACTCTTTGAATGCGGATTCTACAGATTGACCCAATGGAGTGAAATTTCTTCTATTCGAGAAGAATGAAAATCTTGGTGGATTTGAATTCGAGGTGTTCCCTAAGGAATTGTGATTGTTATTGGTTCCTCGATAACTCTAGTTGTTGGAAATTCCTTGATGGGGAGTAGAGTTTTCATTTGTATTGTTCTCGGAGGAGGAGGATTATTTTCGTGATTTTCAATTGAGTTGACATTGTTGTTGCGAGTTTTTGGAGTGCTGAGGACAAATGGCTTGGTTGAGGCATAATTTGCATCAACAACACCATCGTTCACCATATTTTTGTTGCGAGTCCAGAATTTAGATTTGTCCTAATTATTGTGATGGTTGGATGAGCTAGGATTTTCTTTGTCATGTTTTATTATCCCTCTTTTGACCAAAGCATTTTCAATGGTTAAGGAATCCTCAATCATTTTCTTGAAAGAAGGACAATGTAAGTTCAAGTGAGCTCATTTCTGAATTTAAACTGTTAATAAAGGTAACCATCTTTTCCTTTTCAGGAACAGGACGTGGATACCTGGCGAACATTCTTCTCCATCTCTGAAGAAACGTAATGAAGGATTTGCCAGGTTTTTGTGCAACCTTGCAAAGATCTATCATGGTGATCGGGTGTTGTATGTTGTAAGCATATTGTGATATGAATAGGTTGATCAATTCTTCAAATGTCCTGACGGGAGGTGTAATCTTAGATAACCATTCCATAGAGTTAACTCCAAGGCTCCTAGGAAACAATCACGACAAGTAAGTATCTCTGTGAGCAAATTCCAATGCCATGTTCCTGAAGTCTCTAACGTGATCAATTGGATCCGTTTTCCCATTATAGCGATCAAATTTTGGCATTTCACAATGCTTGGGAAAAGGAATCATGTTAAGACTTCTATCGAAAGCATAAGGACAAATGTCCTCAAGAGTGTATTTCTTTGTGGTTGTTCCCCCTTGTAATTCTTTAACTTGTCCTTGAAGTGCCTTGATTTGTTGGGTCAAAGCACTAAGATCAGAAAGGGGTGTCTCTTCAGGTTTATTTTTCAAGTTTTCAGTGTCAAAGTTGTGAGGCAATTTAGCCCCTTGTTCGGTTAGATAGTGAAAATATTTCTCCTTATCTCGCTGCAAGATCTTTTCAATAGCTTTATGGAATTTTGGATCTTGCTCTGCCTCTCTAAGGCATTCCTCATCTTGTTCCTCATCACTATCCACCTAGTTTTTATCTCTGTAATTATGAAAAGGATTTTCTTCTCTATTGTCCATGTTGTTGTTAAAAAGTGGATTTTGATTTATGCTGAAAAGGGATTTACTATTTTCTCCTTCTTCTTGAGTGCTCTGGATATGACTTTCTCTTTGGATTGTATCCTTCAGTTTATTGTGTTGAGATCTTGTGGAGATAGGCATATGATTTTGAGAGATTCTTCTAAACTTAGACCCTAGTTTTGACAAGTGTGATGGTGATGATATCTTGATCCGATAAGATATGGAATCTTATGATATGATCAAGGATGCTCCTAACTTATTGATTGTGTCTTCCAATTGATGAAGTATTTCAGAATCCTGATGGGGAAGTTGAACCAAAAATTAGAAAGTTGTTTTGAAAGGTGCACTCTAAAAGATTTTGATCTTCGTTTTTAAAGAAACTCTCTCAAGATCTTTGCAGAATATGGCTGGGGTGTGAAGGATATTCTATAGAAGGTTGTGGTATGTTGGTGAACTCAAGAGGTTGGTTATGATTATGTCGTTGTGATAGACCTAATCTCTGATAATAGGCTGGAGAATCTAAGGGATCTACAACATATTCATCAGTGAATCCTCTAACAAAATCCTGATATCTGTGAAGAAATCCTCGATAGTGAAGCAAGACTTGTCGACTTTTGTACAAGAATTTTCTCTTTTGCAGTGTCTTCTTGAATCCTAACGGTTTCTTGGGTTTTTTGATCCTTTTAGACAATGATTTCTTGGGAAACTTTGTTGACTTCCAATCTCTAAGCATGGGAATGTTATTAGGAATGTTGTTGAACCAATGGTATGAAAAACTCTTAAGTGGCTTTCAGTTGTTGTTCTTCATGTTTTTTCTTTGGATGATCTCTTTATCTGAATTAATGTAATGGAAGACACAACAAACATTTTTGAAAACAGTTGTTCTTAAAGCCCTATACTAACATGAAATGTTTGATCAAGAAAATGTTTTTCATCAAAAGTTTTCATAGGTTTTGCACATGAAAGACAATTCAGGCAGACTCACTCTTAAATGCTCAAGTAGGTCATTCTAGTAATCAACAGCCCACATCTTAGAACTACGTCGACTCACACAGCCGTGTCACCCCCGAAGGGGCGCCCGTGTTTTTGTCTTTTCTAGGTGCGTACTCAGAGTTACGAAAGTGGATACCAGATCCCCTAAGCAAACGGTCCTTGGCAGTTATATGGTGAGTGTCTTAGGGGCAGATTCTTCCCTCCCCTTGCACTGTGATTATTAGAATGTTTGGAAACTAACTCGGTTGGCCACTACACTAGGTTCGTAGTAAGGATTTCCGTTCGGTGCAGCAATAATAAACTCCCTCAGGAGACCTCCCAACCTTTAGAACAAAGGCTTTGGGGATGGTTATCTTGCACACTACCGGCAAAAGAGGGTTTCCCCAGATTTGCTTTAAATTTTATAGTGGGGCGGAATAGCCTGGCTTTGGCTTGAACCCACTTGAGTCGTTCTTGTAGGGTGAGTCCTTTTTCCCACTATGGCAGGCTCTCTAAAGGATGTAATTGAAACAGTAAAATTGCATGAAAATTAAAAAGGCAAGTCAGGTATTCTGATCACCCAGTTAAGGGGAGAGCATAGACCTATTGCCACAGTCAAAGCAAGCAGATGTTCTTTCTAAATTCCAAATCACAATGATCTAATCTAGGTGAAGATATTGCTTCACCAAAAACAGATTGTTCAATTTTAACTGCAAAAATTCATTGTTTGGTGACTATCCTAGATTGCTTCATTTTATTCAGATGTGGCTCCCTTAGGATTGCTTCATTTTAAAATTTAGAAGAAAAAGAATTATGTCTGCGGAAGGTGTCAGACTCATAATTCTGTATTTTTTTTGTTACAATCTATATGCGCCCGAACAGAAGCTATATGCGCCCGAAGATATATGCACCAGAATAGAGACTATATGCGCAAAAATAGATGCTATATGCGCCTAAAGAAAGATTTAAATGCTTAAAAATAGTTATTGCGTATGTTCAAAGAAAGGTTCTATATGCGCGCAAACATTTACTCTATGCGCCTAAACAGTCACGGGATGCGCTCCAAAATCTGGCAAAATAAAAAGTTAAAATTTTTGTATGCACATCAGAAAATTTTGAATGCGCCTAAATGCCAAATTTTTATTCCAGAACACGGAAATTGTCAACAAAAACTTACAGAAGATGTTAAATTCATGGTTTCGGGCCCCAGGTGGGCGCCATTTTATGTGTGTATGAAATATTGTATCAATTTAGATAAAATCAAACACATATTAATAAGACATTAAATCAAAAAGCTAAAAAGGAAACAGAATATGCAAACCGTAACAGTAGCTTCCCAAAACCGTCTTATCTTCCTCTAACTTCAGCATTTTGTTGGTTTCCAGATAGCTCTCAGATCAGCAGACCAAGCTCAACAAAATGATAGCTAAAGAATGAGATTTAAAATGCAAACTATGCTAAATGCAAAGCTATGCTAAGATGAGAAGATTGTTGTGATGCTAAAAATGATGTAAATGCATAAGCTAATTGCGTGAATCTTCGTGCGTAGGTATGTGTTGGTGTGGGTGCGTGCGTGTAAATGTGAATGATTATGCATAATCTAACCAGAAGCTTGGATTTGCACAGGCTTTTATAGAGTTTTCGAACAGATTCGATTGGCTAAATCAAATCACAGTCTGGATTAAGCTTGTTCGAACGGACGGCGGGAGATCTTTGAAAGTGGAAGAGAAGGATGGAAGGTTCCCCTTTTCTTTCAATTTTTCGTCATTGAGTTTGAAGGGAAACTTCAATTTCAAAGCGCGAGTCAAGAATTTGGAAGGGTGAGTTAGCACGAGTTAGAAATTAAATAAAATACATTTATTTAATTTAGAAGTGGAGATGAAAATGGAAACTCACATAATTAAATAACTCATATTTAATTATGTTTAAAAATGAAATTAGGGTGAAGAAATAAAATATTTAATATTTTAATTCGATTATGGGATGGAGAATATTCCATTATTCAAATATTCAAAATATTCAAACTTCAGAACCAAATGATAATTAAATATAAATAAATTATAAAAATTTATTTAATTTAATCAAGTGAAAGATAAAGGTGAGATGAAGAAGATATTCCATTATTTAAATATTCAAAATATTTAAACTTTAGAATACTATGATAATTAAATATAAATAACTTATAAAAATTTATTTAATTTAATCAAGCGAAAGGTGGAAATGTTAGTAATTAAATAAAATTATTTATTTAATTTAAGGTAGAAGAATTTAGAAGACGAACGATATAAATAAATAATTAAATTTATTTATATGTAGATGACATCAAGAGATTAATTAAATAATTTATATTTAATTAATTAACAAGCTTAATCATGACCATTTTTAGACATATACACCCTTAATCGCAAGGCCAATAATCTAGGCTATGAACTCCTCATCCACCACAATTTCCTTGCCACCCAAGTCAAGGGTTCTTCCTTTCCACCCTTTCTCAACCAATTCAGTAACCTGAGTATTATTGCCATGCAGTTTCTCCATGAAGGGAGTTAGACCACCCTTTTCTAAAATCCCCCACACTTCCTTTCTCTACTTAGTAGTATCACAAGATTTGGGCTTAGCACGATTTCGATCCCCATCCATGACGATTGAAAATAGAGACCAAGCACTCAACACGAAACTTAGAAGGAAGTAGAAGACACCACACAGAACCGAATAATCCAACATAAGACTTTGGAAGCTTATGTGGCTAACACCCACAATCTGTGTGAAGGCAACCACAGGACATACATACCATAATGAATTCGAACTCCGCACCATATAACAGCCTCTCCTCAAAATCATAACCATACCCTTCTTCCTAATGATATGCCACCATGTGAGCAAGCACGTACACACCTTGAAGAATAAATTAATTTTCATTTATAACAATAGTTATGGCCTCATAAGGGATGGGGTCATTTAAATCCCAAACCTTACTATCTCTAACACCAAAGTTAGCGAAGAAATCAGCTAACTTATTTCCCTCTCTCAAAATATGGGAAATATAAACATTATCAAAGGATTTAATAATTTCAATGGAATCCTTGATCAAGGCCTCAATTGTCCAAGATGGAGGAGATAAATTCTTCAAATTATTAATAATGTTCAAAGAATCACCTTCCAACCAAATCTTCCTATACCCTCTTCTCTAAGCCAAAACAAGACTATGATAGGCAGTCGCCGCCTACACAAAGTGGTAAGTATGTTGCCTTTGTTTTCTCATGTGTTAATTAGAGTTTCATCATTCCAATGAACAGATATTTTCCACTTGTTGTTTGTGTTTTAAGAGGTTGTTTTTGCATTGATTTTATTTGTGCCAATGATATATAGAACTACATAAAGAATAAATTGCAGAGAACACAACATAGAAGCAATGCACTAGGAAGTATTAAAGTTTCAGACCTTCCAAATAAGGGTTCTTATTAGCAGAAATTTTATAGTTGAACATACTCAATATTAGCTCAGAAAACATACTTTATTTTTAGACCTAATTAAGCACCATGATAGCAGATTATGTCTCCCAAAGAAGGTCACGCCCCTCACTTTTGTTGATTCCGCCAATGTGTGGTCAAGCAGGGGCAAAGTCGTCCTCCATAGAGCACTCTAAAGACTAAAATTTCAACTCAGAAGAAAGCCGCCAGGCATAAGGCAGAGCACTCAGAAGGTGGCACCTAACAACAAATTCTAAGCTTCCCAAATACCATGATCTACACCATGTTTACTATCTTACAAACTCCTTGTTACCACGTACCCAGCATTCAGCGTACAAACCACAAAATACAACCATAGGCACCCTAACTTTGTAGATCATAAATTGAGAATTTGACCAGCAACAAGGGTATCCCTAGGAGAAAGTTCGACTTGCTCTAGAAAATAAAATCCTTCACCAAAAAATGCAAGTTAATGCACTTTGAAATCGCCATGAGAAGACTCTTCAACAGCAACAATACCCATAATGATTTAAAAATCCTCCTTTGAGATATGAGCCAAAATATGGGTTCCACGACCAAACTGAAAGTGCCCATAAATTATAAAAATCACCACCAAAATGTATTTTATCATCACCAAAATTGATTCCAAGATTTAACAAACCACAACCAACAACCCCACTTCAAAAGTGATCAAAAATCTTCATCTTGAAAGTCTAAATCTACAACTTTGAAACACAAATGAAGCCTCTGAATGAGACCTCCAAAAACCCTCTTGATGTTGTCTTTCAAACATGAAGAGAGTGTGATCTACAGAGCTTCCCATCCCTGCAAACCCTTGTTTCCTCCAAAGCCAAGCTTCCAGATAAATGTACGTTTCAAAATCCCAGCATAATCCAAAATGAAGCACATATTTTTCCCTTATACCTCCTCACATTTCCAATGCCCATTCACTTTAGCTTATTTTAATTTATTTTTAAAAAAATTCATTCATTCACTTGGGTGCCCAAAGTATTAACCTCATTTAAAAGATATAATTTAAAATCTTTTTACCCCAACATTAGCTTTTTATTTAAAATTTAACTCTTTTCTCTTCATAGGCATCCACCCTCTTAATGCAATATAAAATACTTTAAAAGCTCTTTTAAAAATGACTTAAAGTCGTTGCACTAGGCATCAAGGTACAAAATGTCCCCTTCATAACCCTCAACCAATTAATATAAAGTTACTTCATTAAATCCATTTTTGAAGGAGAAATAAAATATTAAAATGTCTCAACCTTAGAAACTGATGCCTCCACTGATAAATGCAGCTGAGAGACAACCCTGATCGGGTCCAACCTACCCTGGATGACTTACTATTTTTAGAAAGTCCTAAAAATAGTAAGTAGCACTCTGAAACTTGAATCGGAGGGAAACTGGGGAGCTCAAAAGGGCTCATTGAGGACAGAAGCATAGCACCAAACCCCCTGCTAAAAATAGCACTTACTAAAAATAGTAAGTGTATCATAATCAATCCCATCGAAAGAGGACGCTATAAAATGGGGACATTACAATCTCTCCTTGAGTAACGTAGTTTGAAGAAGTCTTCAAACATATAATAGGCACATTCATGTACATTTACAACACCTATTTGCACTATATCTCACTTCTCACATGAACATTTTTTATTGGGATGCCTCCATTCCCTCCAATAACCTTGAAAGCTACTTCCCCATCCAAAACATCTCCTCATGTGGATGTGGGTTTTGATCGTGAGGCTACTCTTCAAGCCTTTGATTCTCAATTGCAAAATTTAGATCAACATTTGCATCGATATCAAGAATTCTTAGCCATGTAAATCATCTCTAAAGTAGTGCTTGTCCATGATGCTATCCAAAATATGTTAACAAACAAACTTGAATCATTAGAATTTTTTAGGGCTTGGCACATATTATCCAAGACAATGTTCCAACCTACACCTCAATATTTAAAAAATACAAATGACTTGTTATCATATCACTAGCACACAACTTTCCATGTTGATGCTAATTTCAACCATGCACATGAGAACTACTGCATCCATGGTCACAATTTCTCCTCCTCCTACTAGGTTGACTTCTGACTTCTAAATATTGGTACCTCCTTACCCCTTACATCTACTACTTTCACATTTTTTTCTCCACAATCCTCTACCACATTCATGTACACTGTAGATTTTCTCATAAACTAGATTATACATAATGTTGAACAACTAAAAAGATTACTTACTTATATGACTAGAACTTCCACTCAACCCTATAATGCTACATATTACATGTGTAGCCTTCTATTATTGTATATTCTTTCTACTCCCCTACCAATGGGTTTTGAGGTGCTAGGGTTCAAAAAGTACAATGGTAAAGGAGATCCTTAAATACATATCTCCATATTCACTTCCTTCTATAATGACTTTGTCTTTTAGGATGCTTTGCTAGCAAATATTTTCCTACCATTGTTAAAATACACCATACTGAATTAGTTTTTCTCACTTCCTGACAATTCTATAAACACATTTGAGCAACTAATAAATTATTTTCTCTAACACTTCTAGGAAAACATATGACTATAGGTTATGTTTGAAGGGCGTACAATCTAATGAGAGGGGGGGTGAATCAATAGATCAAATCAATTTAAAACTCTTTACTTCAACACATATATCCAATCATGAAACTTGAATCAAAACAACTACTGATAATCAAGCAACCACATAAACACACATTCACGCATGAGAACACCAGATATACGTGGAAACCCAAGATGGGAAAACCACAGTGAGAATAGTTGATCGGATCTACTATCCAAATCTAGCCTCACAAAGTAGGAATATAATAAGGGAATCTACAATATGAAGTAGGCACCAACCTATCAGAGACACCAATCCCAAAATGTATTTATAAGCACCAACCTATTGGAGACACCAATCCCCAATACAAGATATGAGCACCAACTTAATAAGTAGGACACCAGTCCTGCCAAATTACAAAGATAAATTTTACAAATCTTCAATGTTGGTTACACAACTTTCATAAGATGAGGAATTGCTTTAGACACTCTTCTATACTCCTTATGATTTTTTGATGATGGTGCACAATGATTGAGATGCAATTCACATTGAATAACACTCACGCAATTGCTTCTCACACACTTGCATGCATACATTCACTTACCACCTTATCTTATTGATCATGTGAAGTGAGATGATGATTATTTACAGCATCTACAATAACCTCAATTCATGTTGGTCAGAGATCTGCAATTAACCAAGATGACATAAAATGGACCTAAATTTAAATTACATGAAACATGTAAAAGGTCAGTCTTAAATCAAATTTGTTGTCGCCAAAAGAACATGATGTCGTGCACTTCCACAAGAACCTTAACCTAGACCTATTTTATCATCCCATGCTATCTCTGGATGATGCATGCTACTAGCCATTGCCACATAGTTCTAGAACTATCACTATTTGCCTAACCAGTACAATTCCCCTTTTGTCACTTCAAACTTCTTGCATGTTGAAAATAACTTTTGAAAATTTTGGAATATGATAGGATGTGTGTAGACATACTCTCCATTCAAATTCCAGAGCCAAACTTTCCTGCAAGAAGAAATACTGAACATAAATGTATTGCTAGAGAATTCTCTCAACCTTGAGTAACTAACCTCAAACTTTCAAATCACTTTTGTCACCATGAATAAATGTATGCATGATATTGCAAGTATACTTTAAGAAGTAAGCAGTCAGATTTTTTGTTCTCAAAATACACTTATAATGATATTTCAAGTATTATTGCATCCATTGTTCAGCTAGCAATACTCCTTAGGCCTTACACCTTTGACATCAATGACAACCTTTGTTCAATAATGTTTACTAATCTCATCCACTATAAGCAAGGATAGAATGAGAATATAACTAACTTTTTCTTTCACTGTCAACCTCTTTTCTTATGGATCATGTACTTGCTACTAGACTTTGATGTAGAGTGTGTTTTCATTAGTAATCTACAACTTGCAATATGAGATGCTTTTTAAATGAAGTATAACTCCTTTGCACATCTTTGCACCACCTTGGAAGATTATCGAAAGTATATGAGTCAATATGGAGTCTCTAACTCATTAACTTCCATTACTAACCAAGGCAGTGCCTTTCCTCTGAAATTATAAGAAAAATAAATATTTTCAACAAAATGAAAACATTGTAAATAATTCTCAAATGTATAGTGTGCTTCTTGTAGTGCCTTAGAGGTGTAGAATACTTACAAAACTATCTAAAAATTTTAAACAACATAATGCAAATTTTATTGAAAGATAATTTAATCTTGCTTCCAACCATCCAACCTCTTCCAACCAACCAGCCTTTTCTTTCTTTGTACAACCCAAAGGATTTCAGTTAGTTCCACTAAATATCAAGACATGATACTAAAATATGTATGCATCTTAGACATGTATTCCACGAACACATTGATTTGAGTACCATCCAGTTACTTGTTGGTCTTCAAAAGTCAAACAAATCTATTTTGGAGCCAATTAAAAATTTACAAATCTACACAGACCCTTTCCCTAAGAATTTTACCAATTCCATTGGCCTTGATTCTACTCATTTTTCTTTAAAAAAAAATTCTTTTAGGGATCTGGTGATTATGGTGGATTTTATGTTAGGAATTGTATGTAGAAAATATCAATTAAATGCAAATAAAGATTAACAGAGGAATGAAAAACACATAAATAATAACGAGAGACTACATTCAAAACACTATCTGATGTGGATGTTCCACTTGAGCTTTTCCTACGAATTTTCTCACTCAAAATAACACCAACAACATCATCAAATTTCAATGTATTTGAATCAGAAACAGAATTACTAACAACCATGACCAAGCTATTCCAACTTTCAGGCAAAGAACATGGAATCAAAAGAGCCCTAACTTCTTCATCAAAGTTTACATTTACAAAAGTTTATTGACTGGTAACTGTATTAAAATCATTTAAATGATCAGCAACTGTCCCACCTTCTACCATTTTCATACTAAATAAATGCTTCATGAGAAATACCTTATTTGAAGTGGAAGGCTTTTCATATAACTTCATCAGGGTTTCCATCAAATCTTGAGTTGTCTTTGTTGTAATATTGAATGCCACTGATTGTGCCAAGCATAAACGAATGGTTCCTAGTGCCTTTCTGTCTAAAAGATTTCATTCCTCATCACTCATTGTTGTCAGTTTCTTGGTTGTTCCTTCCAATAGCCTCCATAAATCCTTTTGATAGAGATAATCCTCCATCTGCATCTTTCATAACTGATAGTTCTGCCCATTGAATTTATCTACCTTCAATTTACCCTCGTCTGCCATTGCTCCCACTTAACTGTGAGACTCCCACTCAACCATGAGACCTTCCTGCAGACGATAATTGAACACAACCCACTTTGATACCACTTGTTAGGAATTGTATGCAGAAAATATCAATTAAATGCAAATAAAGATTAACAAAGGAATAAAAAACACAGAAATAATAACTGCGAGAGACAATATTTAACGTGGTTCACCCAAACTTGAGCTACATCCACCAACAGAGAGTCCAATATTATTATCAGTAAATCAAACCGATTACAACCAGCAATCCTTGCAACTCAATACTGCTACAAATTCTACAATACAATATCAACAGAAACCCAAACCCTTAGCCTTTTATCAAGACTTATGTCGGTTACAAAAATAGCATTTTTTATGTCGGCCAATAGAAAAATAACACCGACGCATTTATAAAATAATAAAAAATGTGAGGTTTCGAGGGCGCTACCCCTCGACCCTACCATGTATCACGACCGGGAGCGCACCAAGGGCGCTACCCCTAGACCCCACAAGGGGCACTGACCCCAAACCCCCGTTAAATAATTTGGGGGGAAACCGCATCGATAAAAGTGGAGAAAATTTAACCTCCAAGTCTGATTAGGCTCCATACACCAACATTTTCATCATCAATCACCTTAGGTGCATGGCATTTTGATCCCCATGATATCCTTTTTGTTTACCGATATGTTCAACAAGAAAACGATCAATGGGGTTCTTTTTTATCCTTATAACAAGGTCAATGTTATCACAGGAAAATCTCTATGTCAACCAATTATATCAAAACAAGAAAAATGATGCAAATGTATTTATATGAACACATGATGGATTTTCTCTTCTAATCATGGGTTCCATCACTTTTTCAATCCAAGTTAGACCCAAGTACATTGATACTCTTTTCTCTATCATTCTTGTTACCCAATTTTCACCTACAAGCTCAATCAGGCAAGACAAATTGTGTTTCAGATGTTCAAGAAGGTCAAATGGGATATTTGCCTCAGATGTTCAGGGGTTGGATCGCGTACGTGATGATATTCCTCAAGGAGCTCAGTTGGAAGGCATCTCCCAATCCAGTTTGGCATAAAATTGTTCTAAGGAAAAAGTCGACAAGACTCTGCAGTTGTCTTTCCAACTGGCGTTTCGTTCTATTCAAAGGAGGCCCTTCAGTCGCCTAGACATCCCTATCGCTGAGAGTCTTTATGTGTCTCACCGACTAGAAATGAGCTCACCAGAGGATTCCACGTGCAGCATAACATCTCACCGAAAGGAGTCAGGTCTCGGCGACAAAGAAGGTTGGCATTGGGGGTTTGCTTCGCTGAGAAGTCTGCCCGACAGAAGGAGGTCCCACTAAAGGTCTAAGCCCGGCGATAATTTTTCCTTCGGCAGGAGGTTTGGCCAAAATGTTAAGGTCTCCCCAAAGTACTCTCGGTTCAGCAAAAGGAAGCTTCAGTCGGTATGAAGTCTCACCAACCAAAGGGAGTCTCGGCGACACGAAGTGAATTCGGCATAGGCCCTCGCCAAAAAGAGGAGTTCACTGAGATGTCTGGGCGAAGCAGAGTGGTCTCGGTGAAGGACGGTAGCGTCAGCATAAGGTCTCCCCGACCGCGGAAAGTCTTTCCGACTTGAAGGAGCTCGCCAAAAGATTTAGGGGCTTGGCAAAACCTCTCACCGACTCGAAAAGGTCTCACCGAAACAAGATTGGGCTCGGGGATAAATGAAGATATCGCTGTGAAGTCTGGGCGATTATGACAGAGTCTTACCAAAAGGAAAAGGAGGTCGAGCCCGGAGAAGAAGACTGAGCTCGGCGAGAAAAGGAGGAGATCGACATGAGGTCTCACCGACAGGGTGGACCCTCGCCGATAGGAGCTCCAAGCCAAAGAAAGAGAATATCGCCATGAGGTCTTCCCGACTGACAAATGTCTCCCCAACTAAAGAGAAAGTAAACTCATCGCCGAAAGAAAGGGCTGCTTGCCGTAAGGTCTGGTCGAGTGGAAAAGGTCCTGCCGACAAAGGGAGCCTTTGGCATAACATTTGGAGCTCGGGAAGATTTTTTCCCGACTGACGAGGAGTCTTATCGAATGGAATGAAGGAGCTCGGGGAGAGCGGAATGTGCTCGGTAAAAGGTCTTGCCGAAGAGTCAAGGTCTCAGCGATGAAAGAGATATTTGTATGACTCCTAATGGCTCGCCATGAGGTCTTCCCGAAAGCGATAGTCTTACTAATGGTTCCAGCGAGATTGGTATGACTTTTGGGCTCGCTATAAACTCTCATCGACGTTTTCAAGATGTGTCGATAATTGCAGGAAGGTATAATCGCATCGGCGAGACACGATTAGTGTCTCACTGACATGCGATTTAGTCTAAGCGAGCCTTGACCGTCTAGCGATCTCGTGTGTCGTATGATCGACCAATCAGAGTGAGCTAAGGGTGAGCCATGGTGCTCTGACCAGGGAGAAGAAGATCAACAGGATGAAAAGAAACATGTATCTGTTTTGAGCTCAGGAGCATTCAAAGCGCTCGACAGGGAGGTTAGAAAGCAGAAACGAGACCAGGAAATGAATGCGGTAGCTGCAAAAGATCTGAAGAGGACCATTCATGGAAGCGACTCCTTCACCGACATGGACAAGGAGGACACGCAGGAATGAGGCATTAATTTCAATCAAAAGATCTAAGGATAGTTTTTTCTGAGGACTGATATTTTTGTAAACCCTAAGGGGCCGACACATTTTTTGATATATAAGGCATTTTTTGCCTTTTTGTAGGCAGTTCGGATAATGCATTAAAAAGAGTTAGTGATTTTTAGCAATCCTCTCTCAGCTGGTGTATGTTTTGTAACTCACTTTGATTTTGGAATATAAAGTACGGAGTTACCTTGGCCTCTGTTGACGCTTCAGTTTTCCATTACTGTTCTTGCAAAGTGTTGTGCATTTCAGGTTAATAATCAAGTTATCTTGTGAATTCTTTTTATTCCTTTATAACTTTATTTGGTGTTTCATTCCCTCCTTTGTAAAAAGCACCATTATATGAATCACAAAGTTGTGTTTACATAATCACACATAGATTCTATTCTATAAAAGTATTTTCCTTTACTGAAAAATTGTGTGTATCAAACCTATTTGTGGCATATTAATGCGTAGCTCATAGAATTTGATATGTATCTTTCTGATCATTGACAAATTTCAAGTGCACTCTAAGTATTACATTGATCTCATCAAACTCGGTGTATCACCATAGTTTAGTTTCATTCATGTACTCCTTCTCCCTTTTCCTTTTACTGAATCGTTAGTTTAGGTGATACCCAAAGGAAGCTGGCCTTCTCCGGAGGTTCATTTCAACTTCAGGTGATCCGCAGCCTTGAAATGATCCCATGTTTCACTAGAAAGCTCAGTCTCCATCACTGTGCGTAGGGTGCATTTCTAGGTGACAACAATTCCTACATCAAAATTTATTTCATATGAAATTGGACATTCCATGGCTAACTTCTATGGAAGTAGTTTCCTTTGTGGTCCATAAATGTCTCAAGTTTCCATACAATGACGTAGTATAAACTATCTAGCATATTGGATATAAGCCACTTGTGTTTCATGGAGGATTTTTGCTTGAAAATTTCTATCCTTTACTTATAGGACCCTTACAACTGAATGATGATCTTTTATTCAAAGAATACTAAAAATTCAAATAGATTTGCTTAGGTTCCTCTTCTTTGGTGTCTTCTTTTGTTTCCCTTGTGTTTACTTCCCCTTTGATCACCCAACTGTCATATTCTTCTCATATCCCTCTTCCTACCATCACAATGACTAAGGAAAAACACTCATCATTAGTTCAACCTCTCATTCCTTCTAAAGTCCCATAGTCTTTAGTGGTGCCTTTAGTTCCTGCACCTATCTCTATGATAGAAAGAGGAAAGGTACCCTTATTGCAAAGATCTACCCATATAATATCAAAGGGAAAGCAAATTATCAGATGGAAACCCTTATGTGCATTGATAGCACCTCACCCTTTAGCGGCACCTTTTTTTCCTCCACCTATCTTTATAATAGAATGAGGAAAGCTACCCATGGTGTAGTTTGCACCACATGCACCCAAGTACCTTGAACTTTTCTTGTCAAGATTGTTCCTCCTCTTTTTCTAGAAGTGAGGATAATCCCACAACCGAACCAAAGAGACCCTCCTAAAACAAAATATAAATCCTACCACTGTTGGAACTAGCTTGCACATGAATGTAAAGAGTTTTTAGCATAGTGTAGCTAGAGAATGAGATACTATGGAGACACCCACTATTGAGCATCCTCCTCCCACGCATCTTCCTCTTGATCTTTCCATGCCTCCATCTCATCCTTCTATGCCTCCTTCTGTTGTTGTTGCTACCCCTTTTGTCCCTTTTTGAGACCTAGACAAGCCCCAACCTGAAAAGGGGCATATTTCCTTGGCTTGTTTAATGGATCTTCATTGCATTCCCAATATTCTAGGCATTCCTCCTTTAGCTATGTCACTATAAATGCCTAACACAAGTATGATTTCTAGTGCCACACTTTCTTAACTTGTTCCATTATAGCTCACCCACCATAATGCATTCCTTGACATTATTCATCCTTCCACCATAGACATTAATATCCCTTGCTCACCTCCCAAAATAAAACCCAAACACTATCCCACTCCACCATATCATAAACAAAAACTCAACCCATCTCCTCTACCTCCTCAAAACCATTTTCCATATGCTCTTCTCACAAAAGAAGTTCCAACTTCTTCTTCTTTGATCCCTACACCTCTCAAGGATGTATTTTGTGATATTCCTTTTGTTTCCTATCCCAATAGTGACTTACTTGATTTCTCTCCTTGAGAGCATTTATTTGATTCCTTCAAAATTTTAGCATTATCCTTAATCTTCACAAGATCATTGACACTCGTCTCACAATAAGTTCAAGATGTACTTGCAGCTAATTTCTTGGCTCTTGTTCGTGTATTCCCTCCCTTTATGATCAAGATTGGGAATACAATATCTTGTCTAATGAGGAATGTTAGAGCAATACCTTCATATATTTATATTTTACATGTCTGTTTGTGATTCCTATGTTTATTCTTGGTTATGTTTGTTACTCTCTCCTGTAGGATCCATGATACCCTTGTAGATACATAGATACAGGGAAAATAAAAATGTTGTGAAATTCATCTATTTGTATCTACATTATTCTTCTTTTTTTTACTTCATTTTGAATTTTTGGGAAGATATAAAAGGCTAAGGAATTTAGGCCCCTTCCATGTTGAGCCAAAAAAAGTTATTTATTTCCATGTGTCTTTCTTGCTTTGTATGTGTAGTTCCACAAGACTTGGGGAATGATGACTTCTTAGTTCCTTCCTCTTTTGATGCTCATGATTATCTATAATACATTTATACTAACCCCAATTATGTGGCTCTCTCAAAGTGTGTATTTTAAGTGATGTTATATGTTTCATGTGGCATCCCTACATTGTGTGATGTCATCCCATGAGAATAATGTTACATGTTTCATTCGTACAACATCCTTGTAGATGTTTTATATGTTAAATATATTACTCTCTTCTCTTTTTTTCCTTAAAATAGCTTGCATTCTTTATATTAAGCAACTATTTTAAGGTGGGATCTCAACGCACACACCTCACTTTTGTAATGTCCAAAGCATTGTGATAAATATACTCTTTGCAATGTTGGTAGCATATAAACCACCTAGCATAATGTAGATTGCTAGTTTGTGGGTCCTCATGTCCTACATCCTTCCATGGTCATCCTACAGCTCAACTTCTAGTGTTCATTGTTAATTAAAACAATCGCATGGATTCTAGCATAGTACAACTTGTTAGTGATACTTGGTGTTCTCCCTAGTAACAAATTGTTGGAAATTATCTCTTTATACATCATCTTCATGCTCCTTTGATCTTCTCTTTGCCTCAAGTGTTTTTCCTTACATGTTTATTGTGCATGAATTTCATACTTTATTTTTATTTATGTGTATTATATTTTTTGGTTAGTATATTTCAAGTAACATGTTTATTTTGTAAAATTATTATATAATGCTTGTCTTAAGTAGGATATTTTGATTGTTTTGCAGGTCTTCATCATGGGGGCATATTTGCCTCACTTGGAAGTTTTTGCATCATATATTAGTATCCTTCGGTAAATTTTCATAATTTTTGCATTTACTTTAGCATGCATACTGTGTGTAGATCATATGCCTACATGTTGGGTGCAAAATGTGGTGTAAAAATTGCATACCATTGAAATTTCATACTCCATCGGGTCCTCACTTCAACTATTTGATATAGATTATATCAATTACAAAATTTTAGCACTTGGATTCTATATTCCTTGAATTTTTATGGTGATCTAATCTTTGAGCACAACATATAGATTTCCATGTGATGCACTAGTTCTCCATAAACATTCATGATTCCAATAGTTTCTTGAGCATTACTTTCCCTTGATCTCACTAATTATCAAGAAAGTAATAGTTCTAAATGTGAGTATAAAACACATCCTGACTTAAAACTTCCCATTTTATCTCCCAAGTAGGATTTTTTTCTTCTTTCATTTTTGCAATTTTTCACGACGCTCTATCACCTTGAAGAAAAAATCAACAAGCTATATACTAGTTCTTTGCATGTGATTTTCTTCAATATTTTTGAAGAAATAACTTCATGGATTTGTAGTGGATAGTAGAAACAAGACAACACCACTCTTCTTGGGAGTTTTGATAAGCTTCTAGGTGATTTTGTTCTTCCAACATTATTCCCTTTCTCCTCATCTACATTTCTTATTTTTATTTACAAAATCTTAAGTGGTAGCATAGTGTGTGAGACTTCATCTTTATTTCAACTTCTTTTCATTTTCAATTAAAATCATTGTCCTTTTTCATTTCAAATATTATCAAAAAACTAGGTTATCATGTTGGTAAAAGTACCAAAATGGAAGTTTGACTTTAAAAAGTCTCTTGATAGCCACAAAAACAATTTTCTTCTTTTGTTGTTATTTTAAGTTTATATTAGAGAAGAAGCAACATTATTTGGTGACTTTTATCAACTCTTCTAATTTTTAGTTATTTATTTTGAATATTCTAATAGTTAATTTCACTATCATTTTTGTTGTTTTGAGAATTTTACCTACTTTAAAAATTAACTTTTACATTCTATGCATATAGGAAGTACGTATATGCATGATGGTACTTTTTAATTTTCATCTAGATTAAAGGATAATGTAATGCAAAGACATCCACACAATACATTAGTGTCCATGGCAAAGACTTTCATAACAAAATTCCAAGTTGAAAATGTGAATCACAAAATGCAATAAACACAAACTCGCACTTTCACAATCACGCAATGAAGTTCAAGATCTTGGCTCATAATATAGAACTTAGATAATAAGCAAAGTCATCATAGATAATACCTTGATTTTCTTCATTGGCGGTTGTTCTTCAAAGTAACAAATTATGAAAGAACAATAATGATATAATGCAATGATAATGATAAATGCTCAAAGATAAATGAGACCTATGCTTAACAATAATAATGATAAATGCTTGATAATACTTGAGTGATAAAATCTATTGATAGGTTTTGATAACAAGAGTGCTAGGGGGTTTGAATGAAATGAAAACTTCTTATTTATATGTTTCACTTGATATTTGATCGATGGTGGAAATTAATTTGCAAGACCAATGGATAAAAAAATTCAAGATAGGGTAGACCCAAATTTGAATTTGATGAAAGAGGAAAAGATAAAGAATTAAATAAACTTATTTATTTAATTCAAAATGATAGTTGGAGAAATAAATAAATATTAATGTAAATTAATTATTTTATTTTATTTAAATGAGAAGTTATAGCTAATTAAATATTTTTTGAAAATTATTTAATTATAGAGGAAAAGATAAAATTGAATTTGATTTTAAGTTATGTTGGAAAGAAAATGATAAGTGATGGATTAATTAAACAATTAAAAATTATTTAATTAATATAGATATAATAAAAAGATTAAGATAAAATTATTTAATTATTGTGGATGAAAAGGGGAAAATGTTAGCTTAACTAAATAATTAAATAAATGATAAGGATAATGATGAAATGACAAGATGAAAAATGCATTAGTCATTTATAGGTGTCTACATTTACATTTTCCCCTCTTTGAGACAATGTGTTTTAAGGTGGCGTTTCAAAGAAAAAGATTGATGATATGCCCTAGTGAAGCATGGGCTAGAGATATGATGCCCCCTTGATGGATTGGCCAGGAATATAAAAAATTTGGCCAAGCTCACGACAAGAAGGATAGGCTAGAAAATACAAGATAGGATGAACAAAAGGGGTGGAAAAAGACATAAGGACAAGAAAAACACAACTAAAAAGGATCGGGGATGAAATGCTAGGGATAGAAGGGCTACAAATACGATTGGGAAGGAAAAAGGTATCATTTGCACTCTCACTCTCTCTAAAATCTAGAGCCTCTAGAGCACTCCAAAGAAAAGTAGCAGAGGCAATGCCACAGATTCTGAGGGACACACACAGAGCGGAGGGTATTTAATTATTCCGGTGACCAACCAATGCAGTACCACCACTAATAAAAGAGAATCAAGCTAAGAGTGGAAAATGAAATTTGATGATCTAATAACAATTGAACAACAATCATGAATGAAATAGTAAATCAGCCCTGGCAAAGCATTCTTTGAAATTTAAACACCATTTCTACTTGGAGGACACCAAGGCCCTAGTGAAGGAAGCTAATTATTAAAAAAGGAAATTGAGAGAGGCAATTGAACTTAACAAACCCTCTCAACAAAGATAATAGATGAGATTTAAGCTACGCTAGGAAACATATCAATAATACACTTGAACAAAATTTAAACTTTGATTTTGTTTAACTTTCTTTTATCCTTATTTCTATCATTAGTTGAGCATGTCATCGTGTCCTTTTGGTCTTCCCCCAATCGTCCTTTATCCTTTTGTACCTAGGGCTTTCATTGTTGATCCCTCTATGCGACAAACCACTCTATGTCCCTCTCTTCCTCCTCTACTCACCAACCCCGCTTTTCTTCTTTCCTTTCTCCTTTGATCCTTTATTGTTTTTACTTTTTTTCCAAAATTACTCTTCCTAAACTCACTCTCATCTTAATCTAACTCACTCTCACTCTTTTGAAATAGTTTCGCTATCCTCACATCATTTGACATTTATTTCTCAACCTATTGATGGATCATGGCATGTGACCCAAAATATTGATACAAAAAATGAACCTAATTCTTTTCTAGAAACTCTTCAAAAAAATTACTAATCACTAGGTTGATAAGGACAATTCGCATCTATAACCTCCCAGATAATTTGTAAAAAAGTAGTTATCTATGAAACATTCAATAATGACAATAAATTACGAGTCACAAGGCTGAAAAGGACAATTTACATTTATAAACTCTAATATAACTTCTTAAATATCAGACGGTGAAATATTTGAACTGCCCACTTTCACACGAGTAACTACTTCTCAATCTTGTTATAGAAGCAAACAGATATCAATTATGTATAACAATTTTATAATAAACGGTTTTGTTGTCACTCAATTCAAATTATCATTTGTATTGACCTTCCCCTTTACCACAAAAATCAGACTCCAAATTACTCAGACCTTGGAGTCAAGTAACCCACTTTAGGATGAATATTTATCAAAATGAAAAAGATAAAAAATTAATACTAACCTGAAGGCCTATGTTACTTAATACAGTAGTCCAAAACATATTGCAAAACAGACATTCATCGCAATTGTGTCCTTCATGATCATAAAGACACACAAAAATATGAACCTTGATAAAAGCAATCCAATAAATTAAAAAATTAAGCAAACAGTTGTTTACATGCTTGAAACCATTCTTTCAAAACTACCATGCAAATGGACAATCCTGTTACTAAGCAACGAAATTTTACTTCCTTGCCTGAATTTTTGTTCTTTTCTATTCTGTCAAAAAGATGAATGAAGTGCCTTGGGTTGTCAAGATCAGTCAACATCCTGATTGAAATTCCTGGTGGAGAATTTATCACCATGGATAATAACTCGCCAGAATTCCACTTGAAACATAAATACAGAGCCCTTCTTCGGTATCACTGCAAACAAGCCACATATTTGAATAAGCAACAACTATATTAGTCACCAGAGTTACCAAACTATGAATTTATCATGCCAAATTACTAATGTAACTACAGCCTAATTAAAAGAAAATACAAAAATTGAATTTATTGAATTAAATTCTACTCTAAAACAAAACAATAGCATCTGATTTGTAGACTTTACACATGTACGGACGAACCCAATGCCAATTTTTTTTAATCAGATAAACAAACACAAACCAGGACCCATACCAGAATTGGCAACTGAGAACATAGCATATAAACAAGCAACCTGTCAGAAATTTTGGTTCATTGCAAGGGATTAAATTAGCTAAAGACAATGGGTTGGAAAAGCTTTGGACTAAAGGTGACTCGAGCATGGTTCTGTAGCTATTAACTGAGTAACAAGTCGGTCACTCTCATTCGCTGACCTAAAATATGTTGGTTCATGTGTTCTTTATGATCCAGGTTGTTAACTTTGAAATTTTGTTTGCGTCTGATGATGATCATTGGTCTGTGTTTTAGCCAATAGAAATTTAGGTTAGTTGCTTTCATTTGTAAAAACTGTAAAATCTAAATGGGGGACAAGAGTTGTTTCATGTCTTGTGCTCATACCTAAGGCAAAAAGACAAACAATTAGAGCATAAACATTGTATAATGTGAATAGCTATATATTTTGGCTATAGCTTAGTGTATAGGGTAGTTGAACTCCCCCTTATAATTTGCAGCGAAATTGAAATGCTAACAACGCCAAAGATGACTATCACAAAAAGAGTAGGGAACCATCAAACAGTCTCACCATAATCTAATATAAGCCTAAACAGATGTAATCCATTATGGCGAGACAAAGGCAAAAACCTAAGAAGCAAGAAAATGAATATTACAATGAAGATGGAAAATTAAAATAAGGGGGAAATACAAAAAATAACCTAATAACCTACATTAAATTTCGTTGACTCACAATGTTAAGTTTATATGATCAGATTATATGCACAGAAAATTAACTCAGAATCAGACACAATAACACAGGAGATACCCTGGGAAAACCCTCCACTTGGGGGAGAAAAACCCAGCAACAAAAGATCTCTTATATATATAAATAGAGGCAACAATTCTCTTTACAATGAGGCCAATCACAAGGCCAATATACAGCACCAACTGTAGATGCAATAACAGATAATACTCAGCCCTGACTTGATATCAAAAATCTCTCCTTGAAGAAATTCGCAATCTGCTCTAGATGAAATTCGCACTCTGCTCTAGATGAAATTCGCACTTGAATGAATGAAAGAATCGAACTTGCTTGGATAACATATAGAGGAAGGTGACCTAGTATATATACAAATGAGAAAGGTCGCACCTCTTCATATACAAGGTCGGCCAAGTTACAAAATAATAATAATTACAAATAATAAATATAATTTAGGAAAAGTCGGCCTCAAGAGAAATTATAATGTTGCCAAGAGAAGCACCCATCTTTAATAAATGACTCATATAAATAAATAGCCGATAGGCTACATTTATTTATGTCTTCACTCGTGGCTGGAAGGATGAACCCGAAGTTGTCATAACATTAACACTCCCTCTCAGCTAGGGAGAGAACTTCAAGCTGCTCAAGACAAATCACCTCAACATGATGCCCACCACATTGGCTACAACCAGATGTGAAAAGAAGAATATCACCTCAACGTGATATTAGATATCGCCTCAACACGATATCAACCATAATGGCTACAACCATACTATGGTAAGTACAAGTGTTCATCACTTCATGATGTTGTCACCTCAACGTGACTTTCACCATGACTCTCTCAGAGGGTGAAACACAAGCAATATATGTCATGGAGTCTCACACATGACATCCACCATGACTCAGCTCAGAGGGTGGAAACAAGGGCTTTCACCTCAAATTCCTCCGTCTCAGAGGAAAATGCATTATCAAGGGCTTGCACCTCAAATTCCTCTGTCTGAGAAAAATGCATTAACAAGGGCTTGCACCTCAAATTCCTCCGTCTCAGAGAAAATGCATTAACAAGGGCTTGCACCTCAAATTCCTCCATCTCAGAAAAAATGCATTAACAAGGGCTTGCACCTCAAATTCCTCCATCTCAAAGAAAAATGCATTAACAAGGGCTTGCACCTCAAATTCCTCCGTCTCAGAGGAAAATGCATTCACCAAGGCTCACTGATACTGAGACTCTTTCTCAGTCAAGGCTGGATTCTCCACCATACCAAGCTTATCTTGAAAGTACACAAACTTTATCCTAGCGAGAGGCTTGGTGAGAATATCTGCCATCTGCTTATCAATGCTGATATACCTCAACTGTACAGCCTTCCACAAAACCATATCTCTCATGTAGTGGTACTTGATCTCAACATGCTTGGTTCTATCATGGAACACAAGATTGACAGATAGCTTCACGTAACTCTGATTATCACAATTAATGATAGTGGGCTCCATTGATTGCCCAAATAATCCTGCAAGGAGCTTACGAAGCCACACTGCTTCCCGAGCTGCCATGCAAGCTGCAATATACTCTGTCTCGGCTGTACTCAATGCTACAGATGATTGCTTCCTGCTACACAAGGATATCATAGCAAATCCAACCTAAAGAATATCTCAATCCATATCCAACTGTGCCACACAAGTATCTCAGGATATGCTTTGCTGCAACAAGATTACCATCTTCTTCAGGCTCAGCAGGCTCCCTCTGAATCTTTAAGTACTTGCATCAACCTTCTGACCTCATCGTCCAAGATTGCCTGCAACGCTTGCCTTAGATAATGTTTTCCAGTGCACACCTCTGGTACTGTAAAGAGTTCAAGGTAGACCTCCTCGACCTCATAGCAGATCACTCTATTCTGAATAGGTTTGCGGAGCTACCAATATCAAAACCAGATGACAGTCTTTGAGCAATTCTGATCTCAACAGCTGAAGGGATCCTCTAAGGATTTAGCACCTAGCCTTGCAATACTTCTTCTCAGTGAGTTACAAAACTCCCTCTTGATCCCCTGCTTCAAAGATTGCAAAGAAGACTTCTGGAAGTGAACTCCCTCTAACCACCAGCTCAGTTCCATGGCTGCAAGTTGTGACTTCACGCTTGATCATTTCTTTGGTTGGCATGACTTCCTCATAAGATGCCTCAAGCTTTTCATCGCTAAGCAATCACCTTCCTGCTTCTAGCTGTTCACAAAGCATTTTAGAAAGAGATTACTAACAGATTATAATTATCCAAGGAAATATCAAGACTAGAATCATACAAGGTTTACTATCTCAGGTTATAGTATGAACACATAAGAATTTATGAATAAAATTAAAAACATGAATAAATAAATCAGCCTAAGGAGAAATATATCAAAAGATCAAAATGAAGGGCTAAAGAAACTTATCTTTATATAATTTTTGATATAACTCTTCCTTCCATCTTTTACTCCTCTCGAGAGTGCCAAAAACAATCTGCACAACTACAGATTTCTTGAATGCATTATGCGGTTAGCAAGTAGAACCAACTCTCTCCAAGAGTCAAGGCTCTAACACAGTTCATGCATTAGAGAATGATATCGATGTGATCAACCTATCACAACGAAAAATGCAGTTCTCTTTTTCATCTCAAAGTCACACTCAGAGATCTACATAATTGGCATGAAACAACTCGCAATAAATAATTTGAAATCTTCAAAGGATCTTTATGCTAGAGAGCACAATTCAAGAGAAATTACAATCTCTCTATGCTAATCACACAAGATCCAAATAAATGGAATAACTCAGCAAACAACGAATACTTATCTCTTGATGAATGCAAATATTGGACACAATAAGACACGCTGCTCATGCACACAGATCAACACACAACCTTCACGGCTTGAACACAGGCCCATTATTGCCTTCACATAACCATAACTACATTGGAACTCAGAACTGAAGTTATCCCTTAGTTGTAGTAAGCATGGAACACATCTCAGATTATCCAACTCACGGTAGAAACCTAGGGAACTGTTAATTCAGGACTGTGAATGAAATCTGAGAGCAATGTCAGGTCAACCGTGAGACCTTTTCACAACACCAGCTACTACAATGATCTTTTCTGTGAAATGACAGTCAATAGGGAACTCAATATTGCATTAGCTTTCATGCCAAACACACAGCCGCTTTCTACCAACCATATACCCTTTGCCAAGCATTCAAAATCTTATTACTAATGCCCACACATTTAGTCCTGTAGATAGACAGCCGACACAATGCCCATCGAATAACCAGCCTGAATACATTCCTCTTCTCTAGTTTGCAACCAAGAAGATGTGTTCTCCACTAGACGTCTCGAGCAAAGATACTCATTCAATAAGCCATCAAGAGATTATCACAGCCGACGAAGGGAACCAAGTAAGCACAGATGGCAATGCAACCAGATAGCAATGAATTGCCGTGATTGCTCGGATGTGATTCTTAGTACATAAATGGGTCCGACCGTCGAATGGAGTGTTGCCCGAATGAATGGAAATGAAGCGCTCCTATGTCATTTCAAATCACAGGCAGAGTTTGAGCGGTGCAAAGGCCAAGTCGGGCACAGTGGAGACGGTTTCAAGCTCATCGTTGATTGTATGAAAGTCCAAAGTCTTGCTCTCGAGTAAGTGATGAATGGTGCAAGTCATGATGCTCCTAAGGACGACCGCTGGAAACCGTAGAGCCATTACATGTGTGTTTCCTGCGATTATCAAGATCTTCATAATAATGATTGCTCCTGAAAGCCAGTTGATCCCTTGTCTTCCTTGTCGATGATGCCTCACCTTTAAAATCCGATGATTTTTCTTTGAAGTGATGACCCACCAAGAAAGGAACCTCGACTCATTTTTGGTGTTAAACAGTAGACACACCTACCTTTGACGGTTCGATTCTCAAATCAGGTGACACCTATTTAAGCAACGTCCTCCTCTAGCATGCTCATGAGAGATTCTAACAGGATCATTCGACAAAATCTTGGACTTGAGATGAGCATGCCCTTCTCTGGATATACCATGATATGCTTAAGTGTATTAGCCTCATCCAATAACAACTTCCGCAAAAGCCCGATTCTTTCCCAGTTAGCAATTTCTAATTTGCATAACAAATCTAATCAGGATCATGCTTAAACCCGCTCTGATACCATGTTAAGTTTATATGATCAGATTATATGCACAGAAAATTAACTCAGAATCAGACACAATAACACAGGAGATACCCTGGGAAAACCCTCCACTTGAGGGAGAAAAACCCAGCAACAAAAGATCTCTTATATATATAAATAGAGGCAACAATTCTCTTTACAATGAGGCCAATCACAAGGCCAATATACAGCACCAACTGTAGATGCAATAACAGATAATACTCAGCCCTGACTTGATATCAAAAATCTCTCCTTGAAGAAATTCGCAATTTGCTCTAGATGAAATTCGCACTCTGCTCTAGATGAAATTCGCACTTGAATGAATGAAAGAATTGAACTTGCTTGGATAACAAATAGAGGAAGGTGACCTAGTATATATACAAATGAGAGAGGTTGCACCTCTTCATATACAAGGTCGGCCGAGTTACAAAATAATAATAATTACAAATAATAAATATAATTTAGGAAAAGTCGGCCTCAAGAGAAATTATAATGTTGCCAAGAGAAGCGCCCATCTTTAATAAATGACTCATATAAATAAATAGCCGATAGGCTACATTTATTTATGTCTCCACTCGTGGCTGGAAGGATGAACCCGAAGCTGTCATAACATTAACACACAAAAGGATCTTAATGAAGTAATCTTCTTCATTTCTATAATTTGTTGTCTTGGAGAGCAGAGCATTTACAAAATGGCTGAAGAACCATTGAATGTCAGTATAGGGGCTGCACAAAACCTCTAAATCCACTCTAAAACTGTCTTCCACCTAGACTGTTGAATCAGTGCACATTTAATTCTCCTCTTATTGCTTGCAAAACTGCCCCTGGGTGCTGCCTTAATTTTCTTGATCACCATGTGGTAGTCAAAAAGTGCAATTATCTGATATACATTAATAAAGCATGCATGTTATGATCAATCAAACACTTATAAATAGAGCACTTATCTTCTATTTTGTTAGCGCTCCATGCATGTAACTGATCATATATGCTTTTGAATAAAATATTTAAAGGCTCCAGGATGTGCATATAACCCATCATGCTTTAAATAGAGCACCAAATCCTTTGACAACTCTCTATGCAGGATCTAACACTTTGACTTTTATTATTTATGCTTTAAGAACATAAATATAGTGTTTTTGTCTCCAAATATTTCTTTATCATGATAATGTCAAGAAGCTAAAATGAAAATGACTTTCTCAGGGCAGCATTTAGGGTTGGTACCTTGCATTTTAATCCTTTTTAAGATTAGTGTTCTTTTTTAATTTTTTGGACCAAATTGATCCATTTTTTTCTCAAAAGCCAAACATAGTCTAAGAATCAACAGCAATACATGATGGTCATTTCAAAAGAAACAGTTTGCATGCCCATGAAACAAGAAAGACTGCCAGAAATGGTCACTTCTGTCACCACTTCATTTCTCTCATATTGTACAATGGAGCAAGTCAAACTGTCACATTTCTGGTAACAAGGTGTTTCACATTAATTTGACGGTATTGCAACCTTCCTTCATATGCCACTATGGTGTTTCAACTATATCCACCAATACCCTATACTCAAATCTTCTATTTCCTTATGTTGCCCATTCCAATTTTCCTTGTATACTGAATCAGTTATATAAATATCACTTTTAAAGGTTTGATTCTCTTACTTGCTAGTTGTGTTTCCTTCAACACAGTAGTAATACACGCATCTCAAAATGTAACTCATTTCAAATTCACAGGTTATTCTTCTACTCTATTAAAATCACACTGTAGGGCCTAAATTTCCCCATGTGATTCCCACCTTTGTATTGTTGCTTCAACCAACCTCATTTACATACTCATGATCATTGGCCCCATTAGAATCATCCTTACAGTCTTGGTCATTGTTTCCTTCATCAATCTCATCTCCTGTTTTGTTCTCCCACCATCACTTACCAAATTCTCCTTACTCTCACTGAACAATAATACCTTGCTTTGCTCACTGTAGTTATACACGATCATCCACACTGGACCAATCTGGAAATGTATTGAATATTATAAGTCTAATGAGTATAATTCATGATATCATATTCAAATTGTTGAAGGATTAACAGTCAAGCCCTTATGATTTAAACATAGTTGCCGAGAGACGCAGGGTACGGGTACTGGTACGGGGACGGGGACGCCAATCAAATTAGGGTAGTGAGTTAAATGAATAAGGAGACGGCTATTTTATATGTAAATGATTCATCGAAAATTTTGTGTACGGGGACTGGTACGTTGTCTATGTTCCCAAAATGGAGTTTCCTGGCAACTATGGATTTAAATCATTATTATGTGTAATCTTTGTCATATTGAAATGGTGTACAATTGGTCTCAGGTGTACAACAAGAGGAAAGGTGCTTGTGAGAGAGAGAGATTGATATTTCATATTACTCAGTTGCAAAATTTACGAGTACTTGTGTGTCACAAGTACTCGCAGGTATTACTTGCCCCCAAGAAATTGAAAAAACTCACCATGATCTTTTGCAGAAAATTCGGCTTAGTCACAGGAAAATTGCCAGTTGTTACCCAACACTAGGTTAAAACTAAGCCACAGCTTTCAAAAATGTAATTCTCATGTCAAAATTTTAACATTTTATTGGTCGTTTTTTTGCATACAGTTTGCTTGATGGCTTGCTGTGTATGCGGAGAGTTGGTTCAACAGAATGTTGTACATGCAATAAAGGAATGGCAGATCTGTTTTTCCTTATTCATGTGTGCTTGCAATAAAGGAATTGTGGATCTGTGTTTGCTGGATAAAGGAACTGTGGCTCTGGAACTCTAGAATTTACATTGATTGTTCTCAAAGATAACAAGATTTTGGTCCTTGCGATAGGCAGATTTTTCTCTTAAACTAGTGGGGTTTTAACTTCTAGAAATATTGTTAGTTCTCTGTAGAGTGAAAATTTGGCTAGAAATACTGAAATAGTGAAGACTTGGTGTTAGAGAAAACATAGTGATAAAATTATGAAAATGGCAGGCACCATTAAGGTCCATGTTAAACCCCTGCCAGCCACTGCCCCCCCACCACACCCAACATTGAGG
Source organism: Sequoia sempervirens (assembly GCA_007258455.2). Classification (NCBI taxonomy): domain Eukaryota; kingdom Viridiplantae; phylum Streptophyta; class Pinopsida; order Cupressales; family Cupressaceae; genus Sequoia; species Sequoia sempervirens. The sequence goes on along the minus strand of VDFB02271358.1, from coordinate 1,048,644,720 downwards.
TGATTAATTTGTTTAACAACATTGCCACAAGAGTTACACTTAGCAAACAAATGTCTCTACTTTCATGCTCAAATTGTGTGAACAAATCTTAGTGCCTAGATCAACTTTTATGCAAGACGGACAGTTAGGACAGGAGGCTGGATGACTAGAAGAAATCCAAAAGTCCACTTTTTTCCTTGTTCAAATCCGTTCTGGTAGCATTACTTAACCTGCATCTCATCTTATGAATGGACAGCTTGCTCTCCATGTTCTAAAGTTCATTGGTGAAAACAAACAATTGGGCACAGAATCTAGCTAGCTAGTGCCTTCACAGGATTTTAAAATTTGAGCAGTATCATTAAAATTCACACACTATGCTTGAATTTATCATAAAAGGGGCATTGATAAGGCACACAAACTCTATTTGGTAGGACTTTCAACAAATGGAATCAACTCAAACACTATTGTTTTCTTATCTAATTATTAAATTACTATTGTTTGAGCATATATGTATTTGTATATCCTCGTTGAAATACAAAAAAGATGCTCTCCTTCCAAACATATAACCAAATTAAATTCATTCATGATGGATTATAGCATAACCACATACCTCGAAATTTATTTTCTGATGTCAGGATTCCAAATGTATTTAATGTTTCTCGAATCATGATGCCTTGCACACCTATAAAGCTTTTGATTTTACTTTCAACAACTGCCATCCCATACAAAAAATGGAAGAAGAAAAATGAGAAGTTAATCATATAACATGAATGAGCACACAATTTCTTTCTATATTCTTTGATTTGGTAAAATGTTTTGAGCAAAAATTACTAAAGGTAAGATGTTCGCTTCCAAATTAAATAGAGATAAATGCTTTGTTCAAATACCAGCCAAAATTGCTCCATGCAAGTCTGCTGTCAGAAGGAAATACTCAATATTCTTTTGCCTGAAATAATTAGGTTAAATTAACTGCAGTCAATCATGTATTACAGATTCATAATAATTGTTTCAACTTTGTAAAAAAGAAGACTTTGTGCTTCTCCACACCATATCTAGACTGGCAACCTCACCTTCCATTCTTTAGGAGATCAACTATGTATTCTTTCCACATTTCATGCATTGGTAAGTATAGATCATACCTGAAAGCATTTAGCTAGTACTTAGCAAATATAGTTGGAAACAAAAAGACAAGCTTCAAATAAAATGCCAATCTCTTCTAAACTAACCAAGGAATATATTTCAAGATATTATGACTCATACAGGTTACAAGTACTGATTTCATGTGACTCTGACTGTGAAAGCCACAAGGATATATCCTCATAGTCCAAACATGTAGAAAAGATAGTATTAATTGAAACGAACTAAATAAGAGAGCAAGCATATGCATTGAGCGAATGTCAAGTAGAGTAAGCCACCAAGCACTTCCATTAACACTTTAAACTGATTACAAAAGTGAATGGTTGAAGAGGTTCATGGAGTTTGATTGTATGATGAAAATAAATAATATCAACTAACACTGATTGTGAATGTGTACAAGAAGCAAGGAAAGTGACTTCTGGGAAAAGAAAATGGCAATCACTTTTGATACTTCTTGGGAAGGTCAAGAGATCCACAATGTCGATGCTGTCGCATGGACATATGTTTCTGGGAACGCTTTCCAAGCTTTCTATGCCGTGCCCTTTTGTATGCACTACGTTGCGAGGTAGGATTTTCAAGAGCAAGATATTTATCCTGTAATTTTTGTAGTTCATCCTTTGTATCCTTATCAGCCAGGCCACCACTTCTAAGAAGATCATATAGAATGCCACTGATTGTATCACCTCCCCCTCTTTCTTCAGAAGTCTGAACCAAATTTTTAGTCAATTCATTTCAGATAGGTACTATACTTAGCAAAAAAAATTGCAATCTGTATATTACAATAAAAGCAGAAGTATCAAAATAAAGTAAGACAATCATACCTGTAAATGTATGCCCAGTAAATTTTCATGAATAGGCTGACACAACTTCAAGTATGCATGATCATTTGCATCAAAATCTGAAATTAGAATTAAAATTTGCATTAGTGCACATGATCATTTGCTTTAAACTTTATAGTATAAAGACAATTGAAATAAAATTTTGGAGATTATTACAGGCCACTTTCTAATATTACACTAAGAAACAAATTCTTTACCTGCCAAATCCACTGATGCCTATTCCATTAAAAACCTATATCTATAACCTTTGTTACTGGACATCGCATGAGAACATAGGTAAGTTCCAAGGACTGTGTAGAAGTAACTGACATTGGAGACAATGTGAAGTACAGTGAAAACAAGTATATCCTGATTGCTTCTATTAGTCCTAATTTCATATATACACCCATTCGATGGCTCTCAACAAGCAAGAAGAAGAATGAGTGTAGAACATGGAAATATGCAGATGCCTACAGGGTGCAGCTGCAATAATGATCCAGGTAGCAGTTTGGGACAAAACCTCCTTAAGACGAGAATATCCCCTCAAGACAAACACTTAACCTTAAGACATTCATCTCATCAAGTTCACAGTCTTCTTATTATAAACTGGAATCTAAAACATTGTTGTGATTGATAAAGTATAGGATTTTCTCCTTACCATTCCTCTTATAAGACGTCATATTTTCTGAAAAGCACTCCAAAGGACTCAAAAATGAAAAATATAAGAACGTATCAAAAGTCAAGAACATTTCAAATTCATATATAGTGTTCAAATGAATACAACTTCATGCCAGACCCTCTTCACATCTTGAAGCGGACACTTGTCATATGACTTGTCTAGTTCTTCAAACGATTCAATTCTTCCTGTAGAATGACTCTTGAGATTATATGTATGAACTGCTTCAGTTACTTTACCCACATAGCTACACATAAAAATGCACATGGTTGAGTATAATGACCCGTGCTCCGGATCAATAGATTTTCGATTTAACTATCAAGGGTTGACAATGTAACATGTTGTCAACAACAACAAATGACAGAATTGTATACCTTCAATCTTAAGATACCCAAGAATCAATGTCTTTAATTTAAAGAGCAACTGAGTAACACAAGGCTGATTTTAAATATTAGTTCAATAATGGCAATATGCCACATAAATATAGCGCTGTTTCTGATATGTTAATTTAGAACCATGCGTTGCTTGTGCAAGAGGTTAGACCTCTTTAGATTGTTGTTTCTGAAGTATCTTTATATTCATGCAATTTGCAATGGATGCTATATCTGAATTTGCTGATTAATTGTGCATCTTGATTGGCTGAATATAGGCTCCTTAGGAGCACTTAAAATCTGAGTCTTAAATGTATATATCTCCACAACTATTACATGCTCCCTTCTCCCCTCACTCCATATTACCTTTTATATCTCTACATCAAAATGAAGTGATACATCCCTTTGAAAAGAGATGTCTATTTTAAAAGACATTACCTTTCGTTAATAACCTTTTAGACTAATTGTTGCCTTTGTTTAATGTAATTGCATTTGTCCATCTTTATTTATTTAACCATAAATATAATCGCTGTTCATTATCGCTGCACTTAAATCATGATCTATGTTTCACCAAACACACCCTTTTAATTTAGGAGATTGCAGTCTATATTAAGTATGCACCAATACCTTTAAATCACTGTTTATGCTTTTCTCCAATAACCTATATGAGGTAGTGTATTCAAGACAGTGCTGCCAGTAGCTACCCACTCTCTATTCCTCTTCCAGAAATTTAGGAAGCTAGAAACATTTATCTTCCTCGGTCTACATCTTATCCTTCTGGACCCCTCTTCAATTACTTCATCGAAGTCTTCGTCATACTGTTCTCTCGTCCACCTATTCCTATTCACATCATAGGATACGTGTTCTTCACCAATTCCACTCCTCTCTTCGATCACTTTTTTCCAATCAGCTTCATAGTTCTTATGCCCATATAGCATATTCATATACATAATACTGTGTTTTTGTCTTTTTGTTATGCCAAAGTCAAACAAACACCTGCTAAGCCTTATCATATTATGGAATTCACCCATAACATCTCTCCATTTATTCTCTTTCACATAGTAGAGTTCCATCAAGTCTAGTGTTGTGTTGCACCAATCATACCATATTTGGTTGTGTTTGACCCAATCGATACTTTTTTCATTTACTAATTTATGTCGCATCTTCGCTAAGTAATTGTGTCGCTTCAAGCACAACAACTCGTCTATAAATCCATACCTATCACAAAAGCGACTTTTCCCATGCCCTCCAGGTAATACTATAGCATACAAATTCTTTCTCTTAAGGTAATTATATCTATCCATCGAGCTCATCACCAATTTCTTGTACTCATTCATTTCTTTATTACTCCCTAAGTAACTTTGATACCTGCGGGTATACTCTTGGGACCACTTCTCTATTGATATCTTCCTTTCTCGCCATTTTGAACTACTTAAAGCACGCTCAAAGTGTCTTCTTTCAGTCTATCTTTTTCCTCAAGTCAATTATCACAAACCAACCTTCAATTAATCAATTTATCTTTCTTTATCTTTTACAATCGACCCAATCATATATTGAGCCTCTTATCGGAAACACTAATACATTTGTGGTTCGCTATTGCAATGCTTTGAACAGGCCTTAAATCCCGATAGCATTAGTATGTCCCCCGACTCTCTGTACGAACCGCTAAGTCTTTCAAATATTCCATTTCCTTCATATGCCTTCGGTGTTTGACAAAGCCTAATATCAATGATTCTACTTCCTTCAAATACAATAAAGACTATGAATGAATAGGTATGTGACGTATGTCAATCAAATGCACATCTATGTAACATATTCGTCAACCCGCCAAAAATCGACATGAATTGATTATATTAATATATGCTAACAACAATAAGAGTCGCCCAACTCATATTGGCTCCCAATATAGTGATGTGATGCAGGTTGGTAATAACGTCTATCAATCATCCAAATAGCCAATAAAATAGCTACTTATTGATCAAATGTAATCGATCAATAAGATGGAAACTTCTCAAAGTACAAGGGAAATTCGAACTCCAAAAAGATATGGGACATTACAAGTCCTCCCACCCAAAAATTGCTTGTCCTCAAGCAATACGATTCCAAGTCAGTCTTAGGAGTGAACCATCACAGTGGTGTTGCGCTACTCTAATTTTAATAATCTACTTCTCATACTCCAACCATCTCCGTCTTTCTGGAATGTGGAGAAGTGTTCATTGTCTAAACAGAAATAGATATCATTGTTCATTCTCATACTTCGTCTTTTATCTTATCTATGGGCTGTAATGTCCCCATTTTCGATGTCCTTTTTTGGACTAGTTTGATTCTGACTAACTTACTATTTTTAATAAGTACTATATTTAGTAACTGGCCTTGGCGGTAGTGCAATGTAGGGTTTCCTATTTGAGCAGTGTGTGGAGGTTGTCCGATGAGCTTTAATGTTTTGGCCAATTTGATATTTGGTGAGCACTTACTATTTTTAGTAGTTGCTATTTATAATAAGTCTATTTTGGGAAACTGGTCTCAGACTCATAGTGTCCTCAACAGTGTTATTTCAATGGTGGTATTGGAGAGCCTAAGGTTGGATTATTTAATATTCACTTTTTATAAGTCACTTAAGTTATTTTAATAAAATAACTTTATATCTTAAGTGAGGGGGTAGGTGGTCATCAAAAAGTACCTTGGTGCCTAATGAGATAACTTAACGTTGTTTTCAGTGTTCCACGGGGACGCGTCCCCCCCCAAAAAAACCCGTGTTTCCTAGAGGGGGACGTCTCAGAGACTTGGGGACTTGGGGGGGACGTCCCCCTAACAGCCCACCACCAGCGCCACCATCCCACCACCAGTGTCACTGTCTCCAAGACGCCACTAGGACTTCGAGGATGCTGGGGTGTCCTCAAGATGTCTAGGGGACTCCTAGTTGTCTCCAAGATCTATAATTCTTATATTTATACATCTTTTTATAACTATTTTTTCAAGTACTATATGTATTTCAGCACTGCACTGTCCACCCCAAACTTAGGCCCAGGCCCTCTTCCCGAAACGATCCCTCCCTCCCCGTCCCCGTCCCCGAAACCCCGTGGAACACTGGTTGTTTTAGAAGGCCGGATAAGGAAAAATAGTTTCCTTTTGAGCAGGACGCCCCTTTGAGGATTATTTGATAATGTTTTAAAGTATAAAGCAAATATTAAAAGACTAGGAAGGGAGTTGCGTTTTTGGAGGGAAAAGGATTCAAATTGGAGGTTGCCCTAATTTCTCCCTCCACTTCTATTTAATTTGCTTTTTGGCTCTCATTTGGACATGATGGATTTGACAACTTAAGGAGACTCTGTTGGATTGTTTCCAATTTATCATTGTAGCTGGTTGAGGATGGAAACCCTCATCTTTAGCACTGGTTTCGGTGGTTCCCTTTCTTGGCGATCTATAGAAGGATATATGCAGATTAAGTTTCATTTTCAAGGGGATGACATTTGGATTACAGAGGGGTGTAGCAAAAAGGAGAATCACACAACAAAACCAGAGGGTTCATAGTTCTAGATGATGGTATTGCACTTTTGTTGTTGTCATGATCTGGGTGTATCCCAAAGACATAATAAGACATGTAACCATTGTAGATTGAGTTTTTAAAGGCATATTCAACCTTGATTGAGTGTCACCCTATGCATGGTGTACATTTTTAGATGTGTTTCTAATTAATTGGCCAACTAGACAACTGTAAAATCCTTGTAAAGCTTTTGCAGGGTATCTTCTTGGAACAATAAAGGGAATTTATGGGTATGTTCATGGATTACTAAGTAGACTTATTTAATAGTCTGCAACTATCAATTTTTTTCTGAATATATGTGTAGACCTATCTAGCCTGTGCATTTTGAAAGGCAATGTCTTTTATGATATCTTGATTAAGATATCATCTTGGTTTCAAATAATGCATATTTGAATGAATTCAAAGGCACTATTGCTCAACTAGATAAAAGCATCAGTCTATTACTAGCTCCTTCTCCTCATCATCCTCTACACACTCAAAATACATCAATTTAAACATCTTTTCATTTTTATTAGTTTCAATTTGATCCAGGTACCATGTCTGAATGTCCATAACACCAAAAGAGGTTATCATAAAACACATTCATCGACAGTTATGTGGTAGGTCATTTGTTTTAACAAGGTGCTCAACCTTAAGTTTTGCAAACCAGCATACAAGCCAGAAGTGACAACCGGAATAGGGGTGCACTATGCGATGGGTATGGTTTGTATCAGGGTAAGTGTTGTGCTCCTATGGTAACATCTATTACAGCAACTTAGGGAAACCCCCCTTGGTCTTGCAAAGCCAAACGTGAAGGTCTTACCCACCTCAATTGCCCAGCCTAAAAATAGGTTTATTCATATTCTTCCAAAGTTTGACACCCTGGCACTTGGGATGCTATCCTACCTTAGGGATTTGGGATTCAGAACTCAGATCACCAATAGGAGGTTTGTTCTTAAGGAGGTTGCCCCCTTGAAGTGATTTGTGATACTTCTTCAAGATTCATGATATTTGTAGCTATGTTCCAAGCATTGTGTTATTTTTTACATGTTATTGCTTATGTTTGATAATATTATGTGGGTAAGTTCCTACCAAATGGTATCCAAACACTTTCTAGGGTTACATTCACAACAACAATAGTTTAATGTATTATTGCAACTACCCGCCACATGCTCTTACCTCGCCATTACAAGATCTTGCTAATCAAAAAGCAATCAAAGTAGTAGATTACTAAGCAATTTTTTGCCAATTTTTTTTCCTTGTAGTAGTGATCTAGGTCAAAACCCTATGCCTAGATTTTAAAATATTGTGAAGGGTTGTTCTTGGCTAAGCATGTGGACATGTGAAGTGAGGGGGAAAGAGCTTCTCATCAATACCCAGGGCTTAGACAACATCTATAGATGCACTTGAGTTTCTACATACCTTCATACATATAGGAAGACCCTCTGAGGTTAGGAGAAACTTCAACTTATGAAGCCATTGACCACCTAAAATATGTGGTGCATTGGTAAGCAATTAGCTCCAAAAAGTTACTATCTTCATATCTTAAAAGGGGATAGAGTGACTTTAAGGCAATGGAGTCCTCCATAGTTAGAGCTTTAAAATATTGGGATGGTTCACTATTTACAAATAGTGAAAAGTATATCAGAGAGCCTACAAACCAGACACACCCTAGCCTCAAAATTTCCTACTTAAACCCTAACAATAACAAATGTGGGCATCTTTGATCAAAGATTGGCAGATCTATACAATGGGTCAATGTATGATAGTGTCGAAAATGTCAATATTGTGCAAATTGAATCTCAATTGTTCAAATCTTATACAATTCATCAATTTGCAACTTCTAAGGAAAAAATCTCACAAACTTGGAGGAATCTGGACATTTTGTTTGAAATATCTACCCATATATTATCAACTAAAAAAATGCAAATTATCACAAATTGATCATCTCTTCGTGCTGACCTTTTTGGTATAATTTTTTGCTAACCCTTTCAACAACCTTGGGTGATCAATATGGCTAGTGGCCATATTTTGTGAGGCCTTTCTTTGGAGAAATTTGAGGAGGAAATCAAACACATGCAATCAACAATCAGCTAGTTCAACGATTGTCCAAGTTGGACAAGTTAGATTAAACTAATGATCGTGATAGTCAATTGCTTGGCCTTAATGCCAAATACAACTCCATGGGCCAACAATTCCAATGGAGTGGACAATCATATATGGGATAGAGCTCTCACACTAGACATAACTCCCCCACTCTACCAAAATCTTACTACACCTAAACTAGACTTCCCTAACTTTGATGATGAGAACCCTACAAGTTGATTGTATGATGCAAAGCAATATTTTGCAATCAATCAAATTCTTGTGGCTCAAAAACTCCCCATAGCTTCATTCAACCTAGGACATGAAGCTATCCAATGGTATCAAGGGTTGGAAAAAACCTATGATGTCTTCACATGGCATCAATTTTGTGAGTAGTTAACTACTCACCCAATTTGGCCCAATTAAGTAAGAGGGTTTCACAAGGGCGTTAACTAATTACAAAAAGCTCATTTCATCTATGATTACCAAACCCAATTTGAAAAATTGGCAAACCAAACAAGTGGGCACTTCGAGCAGATACAAAGGTAAGTCACTACTTGTTCCATCTCAATATGCCTACACCTTACAGCATAAGCTTCTTCCAATGTCATTGAAGTCGATCTTTTCTCAAAGGAATTTATTCCATGTCTCCAATCTAAAAATGGTGTTTTGTACTTAATAGTGACTCCTTTAGTTGCTATCATATATTTTGGTGTATATCCCTTATCCTTCAAATGAATCTCTCTACCATGGTTACTTTTGAGTTAGCTTCTTCTCCATTGCCTCCTTGTTGTCCACATATGACACTAAATGGTGCAAGAATCAATAGCTGAAACAAGTCTCAAATGCACACAAAGCGTGGAGAGCATACTACACTATTGTAGGAATGTTGAACATTGCAAAATTATCATCCCAAGCCCTTGGATTCTTTCCACAGTATGCACTTACACTAATGTTGGATCACTATTTCAGCTTAGCCATCTGTCTATGGATTTATTTATGAAAAAGGTTCAAGGACTTTATATAATATTAACAGAGAGAAGGATTCTTATGAAAATCAAAACTGCTCATTGACATTTCAAAATTATGAGCTGCCAGGAAGCCAAAGTACAAAAGATGTAAATTGAAAGCATCATCAGCTAACCCAAGTGTACAGAAAAGCATGGAGCTGCCAGAATTGTATTCCCTTAATACAGTACTACTTGTGTTACTGCCTGCACCTAGATTACTACAGATTGTAATATACATATCTAAAAAATTTAAATTTGCAAAAGGAATCCAAGATTATAAACACTGGAGCACGCGCGCTATTTCTGATCACAAACATGCTATTCTAGAAATGCTATATTCTTCTATTTGGGACCTGCAACAGGTCCATTTTTCTTTGGATCAGGTCCCTCTCCTTCTTCCATTGGGTCCCATGACATTTGAGGAATGGGATGATATATAGTACATTCCAATCTAGCTTGACCCTATGTTGAGCTTGAACTGCCTGCATGGGTTGCTTGATACTAATGAACTCCATTTTGCTCAGCTTATTCATGCATAGCTTTATGCACTAAGCATTTGATTGGATAAATATGGTGCCAAGTATTCAAGCTCATAGAGTCAAGTGAAAGCCCATATGTGTGGAAACTTGAACAGGGCATCATCCATTCCACTAGAGCAAGTCATAGCATATATTCGTGAGCAAAAGAAAGCAAATGAAGCAGCAAGCCATAGATCAAATCATCATTTGGAAAAGAAAGGATCTCAAGGAATAAGGCCCCCTCCTCCCCCAACTAATCCTAAACTTGCAGTAGAGAGACATCCATTTTTTTGCCACAACTAAAAAACAACAGTTACAACACGTGGTTTTTATAAATAAGAGACCAAAGGGACCATTAGAAATGTCATTTCACAATGAGTCCCAAGAGATTGTTGATCAACACATGGTGAAATGTATCTACTCAAATTGATTGGCTTTCAATGTTATTTGTTCATCTTATTGGGTGAGAAAAATGAATTTGACATTAAAAGGGTACAAGGGCCTAGACTTTGAGAAAGTGCATAGCACCTTATTAGAAAAGGAGATGAAGCTTGAAGAGGACTCATTGAAGCCCATAAGGGGTTAGTGGGCTGAGATAAGGGTGTTATTTCCGATGGATGGAAAGATGGAAGAAATTGGCCATTGATCAATGTCATTGTAGTGTCCCCTAAAAAAGCAATGTTTTTTAAAGCAATGGATTGTGAATGGAAAGTAAAGGATGGTGCATTTATCACTAACAATCTCAAACACTAATAGCCATTGAAGAAGTAGGGCCTCCAAATGTTCAAGCCATAACGGTCAAAAAAAATTGTAGAGCAATTGGTTTATCGGTTGAGGAGTGTTATTTACACATATTTTGGACACCTTGTGTTGTCCACTCCCTTAACTTTATGCTGCAAAAGATTGGCACCAATATTGATTGGATCAAACAAGTGTATGCCAAGGCCAAAGAGATCCAAATGTTCATCACCAACCACCACATGTCATAGAGCATATTCAAATCATTCTCGAAAGTGGAGGTGTTGAAGGTATGTCAAAAATTAAGATTTATTTTAATATTTATAAAAATTTATACTTAATTATGTTTTCTTCTTTGTTTTTTATTTTTTTATTTTGATTTTTAAATAGGTTGTTGGAACTTGTTTTGCCTCCAACACAATCATTTTGAGACTTTTGAAGGTTCAGGAGGTACTTTCTAACTAGTCATCAACCAAAATTGGTCCATATAGAGGCAATCCAGCACTAAGAGGGCAGGCAGCAAATAATTAGAGAATAGTCTGAGATGACATTTGGTGGGATCGTGTCAAATATCCCCTTAGTTTCACTAAGCCCATTTTGAATATGATCCTTATTCTAACAAGGATAGGCCTTGTTTGAAAGAGATATAAGATGGCATTGACTTGGTGATTAAAAAGATGAAAGCCATCATAAATCAAAAAGAGTAAGATAAAGAAACTTTCTTCAAACAGGTGCACAAAATTATTGAAAAGAGATCAAACACAATAACCACCCTACTACATTTCCTTGCCTTCTCATTAAGTCCAAAATATTATAGTGCTAAGATCCTTTCTATGCTGACAAGTGTTGTCCCATATAGATATTTTGAAATCAGTGAAGGGTACAAGGCAACAATCCACAAACTCTACAGTGAACTTGAATTGCAGGTTGTTGTCAAGATTGAGCTCATGGATTCAGTACACTCCAATCGTTAAAAGTATTGAAGCTCTTCATGACAAGTTTCAAGTTGATGCTCACAGTTGGTGGCACTTCCATGGCCAAGCATTCTCACAACTACAACCCCTTGCAATCAAAGTTTTATTGCAAGTAAATTTTACAAATTTTTATTTTTCTATTTTAAAGTTTCATTTATAATTTTAAATTTTATAACTCTAACTCTGTAACTGTCTTAATAGTTTGTTAGTTCATATGCATCTGAGAGAAATTGAAACACTTACTCCTTCATCCACTCAATAAAACACAACTGACTACACTCAAGAAAGGTAGAGAACTTAGTGTACATGCATTCCAAGTTGTGCCTCCTTTTGCACAAACAAGCTAGCTAAAAGGAAGGGGACATAAAAGTGGGATATCAAGCCAAAGCATACTAACCTGGAGGCTTTCATTTCCCAACTTGCTGCACTTGAGGTTGAGGACAAGCCAAATAGAGAGCATGTAAGTGGCATTGCTTGTGATTCTACTTATATACTAGTATCTACATCATCTAATATTGATGTAGCCTGATTGCTAATTGTTGACCTCATCTTTTTAATTTTAATATTGAGGTTTGAACAATGAATATATATCATGAAATTTAAGTTTGACTAAGTGACATTGTAGTATTTTTAATTTTTATGGTGGTTTTGTTTATTATATGAAACTATGTGGTATTTTGAAATTAATTATTACTGCATATTATTTATATATAATATGATTTTATATGTTTTTGTATGGACAAACCCAACCCCAAAAATTTTGACCAAACCCCCAAACCCAAACCAGTACAAGGATCAATAACTTAGCCTTTTAGTCATTACTATACTCTGTTAGCTTCAGTGCCTCTTGAATCCACTAGACATTTTACCTGCAGTGGCTTTCTTTCTATGTTCATTTGTACTTTTACAAGGCACTCATGATTACAAGTCATTTGATATGCTAGATAATGAGCCACACAGTTCTAATGCTCCTTCTCATGTAACAATTTAAGTTCCTTCATTTTTTCCAGTTGGGACAGAATGCATTCAATGAATGCTATATCAGTCTCTAAAGGCCCTGCTAATTTCTATTATATGCATTATCAAGACTGCTCTGTAGCAGAGTCTTCTTATTTTTTCTCAAGAATCATGAGAAGTATTTTGGAGTCAATTTCTTTAATGTGCCTCAACCTAATTTATTTTGAATGACTAATTGTAGGTCAGCATCCCTGCATAGCTGTTCGTGTGCTCTATAATGCTCTGATAGTACCACAGTATTGACATCCCCTTGAAATTCAAATACCTGATTATTCCCCTGCTCCATCTCTCCCAGGGTTGTTTTTAGAAGATCTGTCAAAGTTCAACTTGAAGGTGCTCACTGAGGGAGGACCCCAGAGCTGTGTTGGGTAACCTTGAATAATGTTACCTTGTAGTGGAATGGGATATTCCATTTCTGTATCAGGTGGCAGTCTTCCATGTTTGTTAAGACAAATATTGCTTATGATCCCAAGAGATACATCATTGCTGCACTATGAAGTTGAATGAACCAAGAATTTAATTTTTCCAAGTATCTAGAAATAGGAGTAGACCATGTTATTGAATATTTGAGCATTTTGTTCTTTCATATTGCCAAAAAATAAATCCAGGAGTCATCTTATGCATGTGCTGCAAAATTTTCGTGACAGGCTGCAGACCTTTCCATGTAATAACTTGCATTGACACTGTCTCAACTGCTGCGGATTATGATTGAAGAACTGAGCCATTTGCTTCTATACATTTGCACCAGAGGACAATCAAAGAAAAAATGGATGATGGTTTCCTCCCATTTCCAGCAATTAGGACAAATTATTGGGCACATCTTTCCTCATTTCTGCAAATCATAGACCATCCTTATTTTCACATGTATTAGTGTTCACAAAAAGGTTCTTAGTTTAGGTCAAGTTTGAAGTACCAAAGCTTAGTCCACCTTTTGTTTTGTGGCTTACTGTTGGGTTGGAGTGTTTAATAACCATAACCGTGCATTCTCCTTGTAATGTATTAGGCCAAATCAGTTTACATTGCTTATTGAATAGCCCAAGGAAATGGATGCTTAATTCCTCCAGGAGCAGACACTTCTTCTAGATAACCTGTACCAAGAGTTTGGTATAATTGTGTCCCAATTGAAGAAGTGTACCTTTTCCCTTCACAATAATTGAAAAGATGTAGGTAGCCTTGTTCTTGGAGCATGTGTTGTAATCAGTCGATCACCTTGTGTCAAGAGACTGATGTCCATTCCAGTCATCTGCCCATAACAGAATTTTTCCCCATTGCCTATTTGTTGCATGAATCTACATATGAGAAGCTCTAGTTCCTGATAGATGAGTTTCACAGTATTTGACATTGGAGACCTGCAACTGGCCTCAAATATGTCTACATAAGACTGGATCATGTACTTATGGTAGACGAAGATGCTACAGTCAGTTTAAGATCATTTTTACAAATTAAAATGATTTAGTAGAAGGTTATGAGTTACCCCAATTCATATTAATTACTGATTGTCCAGTATGACCAACTTACTGTTCCTACAATTCTTAGTTCAGACTCACTGATTAATTTAATTGTCATTATTTAATGGACTTGGCCCCTTGACTATAAATAATTGGAGGAATGAAAGAAAAACAAAGGTTAAAGGAGTTCAGTGCACCTACAAGAAAACCAATCAACGCTAGCACAAGTTCAATAAAGCATTAATATTACACAAACAATATGAGAGAGCACCAGTCAATCTTCTCCAAAAATTAAGGATTGCACTAAACTTTATTCCAAACAGAACATAAGACCCTCTTTTCCTTGTTTCTTGTATGCTGATCTTAAACATTTCAGGTAATCAAATAATGTTGTCAATTGCATGGTAAACCTGATAGGTCATTTCAAGATTATTGAGCTAGTGTGGAAGAAAAATATTGAAAAATAAAACAAAAAAAGAAATTACAAGTTGAAGTGTAAAAATAATAACATAATGCTTGCCTTGAAATTTTTTAGGCCTAGAAGAAGTTACAGAAGCTTTTGGAAAAGTTCCTGTTGCATTTGCAGGATCTGAGTGCTTCCTCTTTCTCGTGCCTTTTTTTTCCTTGTGTTTTTCTTCTTCATGGGCTTGAGAAACTAAGTGGGCTGACAATGCAGCTGGTGATTTACACAAAGCTGCAGTGGACAGTCTCTGTTCAAGAGCCTTAATACGACTCCTCTTTTTCTCCGATATGTTTTCATCTCCACCTTCTACTTTTTCTACCATGAGCATTGTTCTCTTAAAATTATTTTTGTTATGAAATAATGCTCATAAGCATACCTGAAACAACGGATGAAGGTAAAATAATTTTATTTTGATCTCTGGAAGTATAAATCATTTATAATGCTTATCAATCACATGCATAGGCCTAGTTATGAACCTTGCTGATTGGATGGATAGCATCTAATGGTAAAATACACCGAAACTTGCACCTAATCACAATGAATAGTAACTTATTGAAGAGAATTGAATTACAGTACTTGCTTAGATTCAAAGATAATAGATATTATAGATTTAAGGAATTGAACGAATGCAATATGTACAATGGTTTAGCCATGGCATTTACCTAATCACAATGAATAGTAACTTATTGAAGAGAATTGAATTACAGTACTTGCTTAGATTCAAAGATAATAGATATTATAGATTTAAGGAATTGAACGAATGCAATATGTACAATGGTTTAGCCATGGCATTGGGAAATAAATTGTGACACAGATAATATTAGTATAAAAATTCTACTCAAAAAATACGGGATGCAATTTTCATAGGAAAGAGCTTTAGAGCCTATTTATCTGAAAACATCCACAATAATCTTACCCAAGAAAAATGAAAAAGAATGATGAGATCACAGAAAATTGGCACCTCCCAGAAAATATCAACTACGCCCGTCAGCGACAAATAAAAACTGAAGAAAGCCTAAGGATTTAAATCTCTTAAATAAGAGTAACTTGTTGGGCAACTCTCTCAAGTTCACAAGTGTGAAGCACACATATAAACACAAAATCACACGTTAGTTTGCTTGATTTCTCAAATACATCATTTAATTTCATGTCCATCTGCTTGCTTTCATTTGTCCTCTATGATGATAAGTTCATAGATAAATATGATATATATAAGCAAAAAAGTCATGTCATGATAAGTTTGATAACTTAAGCAATAATCCAATCTAATTATTTTCCAAAGGCATGTTTAAGCATGTTGGCATGATTCATGTTCATGTGCTTACTTTAATTTTGTCCTCTATGATAATGAGCCAACGGGCTCACTGTGTCAGTCTGTAAGCTTTCAAGCTCTGGAATTCAATCCCAGAAATTGATATGATGCAGGAAAATGTGGGATGCTATAAATTTGTGTTACACCAGATATGTTTTAAAGGAACTTCAATTAAACTGACTAAAGTTGTCTTGATAGGTTCTGAAAAGAATAAATAAATCTGACAATTGGATTAAAGATTTAAAAATCAGTTTAGAGATATTCAAATCCCTAAAATGTTTGATGATTGGCGATACAATTTATCATCTTAAGGCAGCATACAAGTTGATTGTTTATTCAATGACATGGCATATTGGCCAAGTAAGGTGCAGAGTCATCCATTTAGCCATCAGTGCTGCCCTTAGAAGCATTTGAATTTGAAACATCTCTCTTTTGAATAGAATTCTCCTGAGATGATATCCTTAAACAGCGTAAATCCTATTCTAATCCCATTCCCATCAGTTGCCAACAATGTCAAGTCTTGCAGAGAATGACAGATAAGCATTTTTTTCCATCACTGACAATATATTAAAAGTGGCTCATTTATTTCTTGACAGATGAAACATTGTAAAAATCTGCCAGCAACATTCTTGCTTTAAATTCTACTACCAGCTCCCAGAAATCCACTATTAAAGGACTGTTGCTATTCTATTTACAACACTTTCCACCAACTCTATATCTTGATTAGAAGATTTTACCATACTTTTTTGAAGTGATATTTTGCACCAGCAACTCTACTTTTACTCAGCCACAGTCTCGGTTGCATCCCACTGCAACCAGGTATATTTTGATTTATCTGCCAGTTAAATTCACAGCAGCTGTATGCTTGTAATGATCAAAAACGTGAGAAAATGCTGTTGTAATCTGTGAGAAGCTGACCATTGATGTCCTGGGTGAGTTGGAGACCCTTGACCCGAGCTTTGCCATGGTGAACAACATCTAATATACTCATCTCTTTTTCAAAATAACTTACCATCTCTTTTCAAAATTAACAAATATGCATGTGTGGAAATTTGCAAAAATCAAGTATACTGTTAAGGAAATTCTTTAATGTGTCTATTGATTAAAGGTGAATCAATTTTATTTTATTTTTTCTAATTTTATTATAGATGTCTTCATGTGGTTCCTGTTTTGCTTGAGAAATTGAAGTTCAGAAATTATTTAAATAATTTTAGGCTTTAGGTTATTGTGGCTTGGGAGCTAACCAACCAAATGTTTTTAGGCAAAGGCTTAAGTCTGCCCAAGTCAATCAGGTGAAGAGCACACAGGAAATACTGAGAGTGGGGTGAACCAGTATTTCAACTTTTTAAAACTTAAAATCATATGAAACAGAAATCAAAACAGCAAGAGCGATGAAGAACAAGATGAACACCAGTGTTCACGTGGAAAACCCTTTTGGGTTAAAAACCACGATAGATCAATAGTTTTCATTAACCAAATGGGCACCAACCCAGATTACATAAGTGAGCACCAACTTGCTGAGAACACCAACTCTCCCAAAGCACCAACTCACTGAAGATAAACACAACACTTCAACTCTGAATCTTAACTTCGAATATTAAACGGCACACCAACTCAAAGCTCCTTCCTTGTCCAAACCTTAAGGCATATTAATACTCGGAATGATCAGGCTTTTCCCAATTGCACACACATGAAACCCGCTAACACATGCATCTCCCAAACGACCTGACATAAAACAAATGTAGATGATACTGAAGAATAGAACAGATTAATTTCAATCTGTTGTTCCAAAATAGTTCAAGTCCAGAATTTGTGACAACAAAGGCATTCGAAAAGTATTTATGACTTCCACCATAAGACCACACGACTGTATTCAGCAACTCATACACAACAGCCTATGCCTTGAAAATAAGTATAGATAGAATGTTCTCAAAGACACGACTTCACACCAAAAGCGGTTTTTCTTGGACAATCGAGAAATTCAAAAACTCAACTTGAGTGCTATCTCGCGTACACTTGCACAAAGCATACCCAACGCAAACACTCAAAAATAAATGGTATCTCTGAGGTTTTAATAACAGCAGCCAATCTCTGTATCGCACAGTCAATTGCTTCTTCTACAAAATGACAATGAAATGGATAATATGCTCTGACAAGAAGGTCGACATCCTTTGTATATCCTAACCACTGAATATCCGATAGTATATCAAAGCATGAATAATATGAACAAGATGGTTTCACTTCACACGGCTAAGAAATCTGAACCTCCATAGAGACTTGAATAATTTTCTATTGAAGAAGGATTTCAGTCAGATACAATTGCAAAACGTCCTGTAACATCTCCCGTAAAATGGTCTACAAATAAAAACCGATAGCAATCACATTTCTGATGCGCACATCCTAACATAGCCCAACCATTACAAAGTACACTGTGGCAGCACTCCTTTTCTTATGCCAATAACACAGACCCATTGTTACTCTCTCACAGCCCACGACCCCTGCAAAAACATCTTTACATTGCTCCACACTCATATTCAAAAACAAGATCAATACGTCTTCATTTTGCTATTGTGCCATATCGCACAGGAATAGAGAGTGACGGCACCAAGGAAAAATTCGCAAAAACTCAGACCCGTGCCAATGTAAAACGCCACACACCTCATACACTTAAGATATATTTTTAATAAGATGACTCAAAGAAAATGCATGAGCCACTAGGTTAATAGCTGGCACATAAATTTGAGCCGCCCTTACAACTGTAGCCGTCGCTAATATTAGATGAGTCGACAAGGATGAATAAACACATTGCCCAAATAAGAAAGAGCCGCCCCATATTGATTTTCGTTAGGAATCAAAATCTGAAGCCATTGCAAATGAAACGTATCACTGAGGCAACCCGTCGATGCCAAAAATAAAGACTCAAAACTCCAAAAATCGTAAATCTTAGCTGCCTCAAAAAGACAATAATATAAACCCCATGGAATCATGAATAAAATTAAAGCCGATACATAAATCATAAACCATCGATTCAATAATATTGCAATATTCTCTTTGTGGGGCTCAAAATCAGGCTCATTTGACCATTCAAAGCAAATCTGACTTGGCAAAAGAAGACTGACATGAAGTTTACTGAACAAACCACCACTATGTTGACAAAACATTTGACACGGCAAGCAGGCAGCTGAAGCAAGCAACCAAGCTAGTGAAGTAGACAGGCAAGCACCTAGGCAAGCAACCAGCTCAAGCATGCAAGCATCTAGTAGCTCATGCAGACAATCAGGTAGTTCAAACAAACACCTTGACATCAATGACAAAATACTCAACATCAGGGACTTCAGTTAATTATGTGTCCCTTAAGTTTCTTTAGACATCGTTTCAACCGTAGCAGTTATCAATATAGACAACCAGGTAACTCAAACAAACACCTTGACATCAATGACAAAATACTCAACATCAAGGACATTAGTTAATTATGTGTCCCTTAGTTTCTTTAGACATCGTTTCAACTGTAGCAGTTATCAATATAGTTGCACAGCCATGTATTTTTGTCTTGTTTCTTGGTCACAATCTTTGCATTGGAGCATGGATCAACTGATTTCTTAGACACCTGTAAGTATTGTGGTGATAGGTGACCTTCATTAATATCCTAAAATTTTAAATATTTTCACTTTTCCCCTTTTTAGGTTGAAAATATTTTACCGTAACAGGATGCCTCTCCTCTCAAATATGGAGGAAAAGCTTGTTTAGGTTGCCCAACATTATAATTTAAAGCTTTGGTTTTCTTCCATTAGCAAAGTCGAGAATCATTTAGGTGATAAAAATTTAGGGAACCAACACAAAAACCTTGGAATTTATAGGAAGTGATTACTTTTAAGAGATGGTTTGTTTTCCCAATTTAGCCAATTTGAGAATGCACATAGACACTATTAGGCATCGGTAAATGTAAGGTAAATTTCTCACCAATCTTTCTACAATGAATGTATATGTGGAGGACGTCATGTTTATTTAGTTTTAAGGGGATTTGAGCTCAATAAATTTAATCTAGGGAACCAACAAAAAACCTTAGAATTTATAGGAGTGATCACTTTAAGATATGGTTTGTTTTCCCAATTTAGCCAATTTGAAAATGCACAGACACTATTAGGCATCAGTAAATGTAAGGTAATTTTCTCACGGCTCACCAATGTTTCTACAATGAATGTAGACGTGGAGGACATCATGGCTATTTAATTTTAAGAGGATTTGAGTTCAATAAATTTAATTTTCTAATTATAAGGTCTTTTTTATTATAGATGACTTGTCACAAATTCCATATCTGTTTTACCCACATGTCAATTGTGCTTGTATATAAAATTATTCTTTTGGTAAAATATGATTATATTTTCCTACTTCATAGAAAAGTATTATCTTTAAAGATAGTATACTTGTAAAGCTGAAATTAATAATGTGACAGAAAGAAAGTAAAGATTCTTGAAGATTGTATATATTGTGATCATTAATTGTTCAATCCAATCAAAAATATATTATTTTAATTATGGTGGGCCTTAGAAGGAGATTCTATACAACACTTAGGGTTTGAAGTTTTAAGAAATGTTTGACAATTTAGTTTGATGATCTGTTTCAACTAATTTCTTGTCTTCAGAGAAATATAAGAGGGAAGAACCAATGTCAAGTTCTTCTATTTGAGAAATCTCTTTTGAAAGAAATCATTTGCATATTCATGCACAGTTTTATTAGTTCTTGCATACCCAGATTTTGCATGTCAAATTTTTGGAACCAATAGTTGTCGGCTTGAGATAAACATGGAATTTCTTCTTTAAAGTTTGAATCCATTTATAGGTTTTGGGAATGAATCAAAATGAGTTTTGTTTTGATTGCAAAAATATGTTTCTTCTCTACTTTGTAGTATGAGAAATAATTGGTTCTTGAAGGATTTTAAAATTTCTTGTTTGATAATTGGAAAGAACTGCTGTATTTTCTCATAGTTTTTACTTTAAAAGCATTAAATTATAGGCTGTCCTTCCACAATACGTGCTGCCCTGCATATGAATATTACAAAATTCTAGGTTGTTGCTTGACACTAGAGATCCAATTTGTTGGTCTTTTATTCTGATTTGCATGGCTTTTAGCAAAAAAAATTTTGTTAAAAGATATAGAGGAAGTAAGCTTGTGGCATGCTTAAAGTTTTTCAAAAACATGAGATCGAAATGCAAAGAGAGTAGTGATTTATTTCTTGGAAAAGTTGCTCTAGAACTATGGACTAGCAACAACTTCCTTCACAGATTACTTTTTATTCAGGTAATATGCAGTATTCTTCTTCAGTAAGACAGGGACGAATTTGTAATTGATATACTACAGCTTTGATGCTTTGCAAAAGGAGTGTAATGCCCCTACCTAACATTATAACAATAGATATAAAAGAAGTGCCAAGGATAATCACAAGCTGCCAAGGATAATAAAATAAGTGTGCCTAAGGAAAGATAATTTATATTATAAAACTGAAATTAAATAAAGATTAGATTTAATAATGGTCAAAAGGCATGCGAAGGGTTGTGTCTCATAAATGGGTAAGGTATATAAGATCGATCTAAGTTGCCGGTTCTAGTACGGGGTCGGGTATGGGATTCTAGTATGTCAATATGGCGAAATTCTCTTTCTTATATATATAATCATGGGTGGTCCATCCCACACTCCTCCTTAATGGCATCAGCTTGCTAGAATAATATAAGAGCTTTCTATTCTATTGGGGTGGGGTAGGCATATTACATATAGAATCTGGCTTAAAAAACTCATTCAATTACCGTGTGTGGGAATCCAATTGTTCCAAACGACTCCATCGATAGAGGCAGGATTGCAGCACTAACTTCCCCTGCCGAATAGTTAGTAGGAGCCTCCCACCCACAACAATGGAATATAATCCCGCACCCATCCCTCCACCTTGCTACCGAAGTCAATCAATCAATTACTAGCTTATTCTAGCAACTATAATTGGAACTGCGGAATAGTAGGGGATCTACCTCTTGCTTCAATCAATTCATTAATGTGCTCCCCAGTTAATTAATCAGCTCACTAGAATGAGGGGGCATGTTACGTATAGAATATGGCCCTACCCCCTGCTGGCGAATAGGCCAGGGCCCCTTACTATAATCCCAGGGCCAAGGATAGTCATCCAATCAATCAAAACAACAATATATCCTCCACTATTGTCTAATACCATACCTTGACGGGGCAAATTATTGCTGATTATTACTCTAATTCAAATGCAATTCAAAGTTTCAAAGAAATTTTCCCTAACTGTACTCTAAACTATACCCTATACCCTCTTGTGCAGAAGGAAAGGCCCTCTATACCCAAGGAAAGGAATACAGTTTTGACTTGTTGCCCTAACTGTACTCTAAATTGCCCTAACTGTACTCCAAACTATAAAGATGGAAGGAAGGAAAGACAAATGACAAGACCAAGGGAGTTGTAAGTTGCCCAAACTGTACTCCGAACTATAAAGATGGAAGGAAGGAAGGAAGGACAAATGACAAGACCAAGGGTATTACGTATAGAATCAAGCAATAAATATAGATGCCGCATCGATTCAGATTTCGATCCTTGCCATCGATATGTTCTCTCCCTCCACGTACCATCTCCCTACCCAGACGTCACTCCGATCGCTCACTCCTCGGCAGCAAGGACCAAATCCGAATCGATCCATTATCAAGGAAACCCACTATAGTTTAAGTGCGTAAGAAGGCCGGCCATATGTACTAATTCAATTCGGGAGACATGGCTACAAGGATAGTGAAATGGAGAAATTGCCTATTACTCTACTCCCCCACCCTGAATATGCAGAGTTTCGAGTTGCTTTCATAGTCATATGAGCAAGACTTTTGATCAACGAAAGGTAGGTTTAGGAAGGGGAGGGGGGCAGGTCACTTTTCCAATCATATGAGCAAGACGAAGGCCTATTCGCCAAAGCACAACGTAGGGTGGTGGCGGAGCCCATGGTCGATGGGGTTTAATTGAACCCCAAAATCAGTGTCTAATTTCTCCTCCCAATATCGCGAGAGCCATATTTGGGTGGGAGCCATGTAACATAGGTAAGAGATTTATCCCACCATTGATGTTGTAATTAATCTACCTCGACTATAATTGTTTTGTCAATGAATCTAACCTGACTATAAACTATATATAAAATTAAAAATATATAAACTATATATATATATATATATATATTATGATATTGCTATCAGGATTCAACCGTGTAGTTTCGAGTCAAACTCATTGACCCATGTTTCATGAGTAGTGGTTCAACAGAACCCATCTCTTGATATCGAATGTCCCTTAGCACTCATTGCATCTAGGTGATGCTCACCGGACGGACCCGATTCTTCCTCTGTGAGCATCACCTAGATGCAATGAGTGCTAAGTGGACCGATATCATGAGAGATGGGTTCTTGTTGAACCACTACTGAAACATGGGTCAATGAGTTTGACTCGAAACTACACGGTTGAATCCTGATAGCTGTATCATAATTTGACACGCTGTGGAAAAATACCTCCTACTTATCTATATATATATATAAAAATACCTCCTACTTATCTATATATATATATATATATATATATATATGTAAGCAAAATAAATTAAAAATACATAAAATTGCAAATGCATTTGATATATCATATAATATTATATTTTAAAATAATAATGAAATTTGATCTTTGATAGTATGATGATTCATCATTGATCAATGATATTATGATAGTCATAAAGATAATCATCTAAGTCGTCAATTTTGGTCTCCATTCCTAGACCCCCTCATTGTAATCAAGTTTCTTACGTGACAATAGATCCAAATAACCATTGGGGATTGGGAGTGGAGACCCCAATGGGGTTGAGGGGTAGCACCCATCATGGGGGTCTAGGGACAACACCCCCAACAAGGTCAAGGGGCAACGCCCTTGCCATGTTCCCTATCGCAATACAAGGTGGGGTCGAGGGGCAGAGCCCTCATCGCCAAGCCCAAATTAAGGCCTTTGAAACCACACAAACCTTCATTGTGCACACCATTTTCACAATTTTATCACTTAGCGGCGATATTAGGTATTTCGCACACTTTTTTTATAAAAATGTTGTAAAAAAATTATTTTTGTTTATAAAAATGATTTTTGTTTCAAAAAAATGGGTTTTATTTAATTTTTGGTTTGGGTGGCCCTTAGGTCCCCTTGGGTTCACCCAAGAGCAACCTGGGTACACCTAGGGTGCCTAGGCGGGACCCTAGGCTTACCCAAGCCGCTCCCATTGCAAGACCCATACCCACACCCATTTGGTATAGAACCAGGACCCCCAAGGGGAATACCCAGTAACTTAGAGGAAGATCAATCAAGGAGAAGGGGACAGCAATTTGGAAGACATTTTTGATATTATTATCCCTTGTGAAACGTGAACCGTGGTTCAGCAATCTGAGAACAAAATCCCTTAAGGTTTGAAACTAAAGGACGAAAACCCCTAATTCAAGCAGACTCTACGACATTTCAAAGGCATTTAAATAAAAAGAGATCTCTACAGATTTGAGGAAGATTTTCAGCAGAGATAGAGGATAAGTTTTGTCTTTCTGAGATACATGCTAAGCATTAAATCTGAAATATATAATAAACTGTTAATACTACAATTTCTAGGTTGATTGCATACTTGGATTTTATTTTGCAACTATTATTGAGTTAGATTTTATTATTTAAAAGAAAAATAAGGAAATTTTGAAAAGGGCCATTACAAGTAATCAATTGTACTGAAACTGAATTGCAAAGTGAGTAAATTTTTAAAAAATTATTTGGTTGGGCATGGCATTTCAGTGTTTTGTTGCGACATAACTGTGATTTTCCTAAAACGATTAGGGAGTATGAGGAACTTTTCAAGTCAAATAGATTATTTTATTAAATTTATTTTTATTTCTTGTCATTATGAGATCATTTGGTTATGATTTATCGCTGCTTCTCAATACATTTATAGGCTGAGGTTTCTTTTAGTTTTCTCAAAATTAAATATGAAGATAAGTTGAGTGATTGCCATTAGGATTTATTTTTAACATATGAGAAGAATAAAATACTTTCTTTTTAAATTGATTTTGAAACTGCTTCAAATTGTATGCTACCATGATTTTCATTATGATAAACGCTTCAGTCGTCAAAAATTTTGTTATCCTTCTTAACTGTCCTGAGTTTCTTCTGTTGAAATTTACTTTAAGAAATGGTGGAATTCGATGATTTTGGTGGAATAATTTAAGCGATTTGATGCAATCATACTGATTGTGTTTCTTCTGTGGACGAATGTTTTTGACTGATCATGGTTGTTTGCTGATTAGTAGAAAACGTACTTTTGGCTTTTAAATCTCCAATTGAATGCTCATGATTTTACTTTTAGGATTAATTTTTTAAATAGTAGGATAATCCAAGGATCCAATTAATGCTTCCATTAAGCTTGTAAGATGACACTTTAAATTTAAATAAGAGGTGCATCAAATCAAGTTGATTTGAGTTAAATTATTTTAATTGAAAGACAATTTTTTCATAAATTCAGTTTTTATAATCTTTTGGTGAGCCACATTCCACAAAGTGGCTTAATTTTATAAGTCACTTAAGTATCTTAAATTTTAGTAATCTTAACGTCACTTAATGGTAAATTATAACCCTAAATGTTTATAATCAACTCTAACTACTTCAAAGAATCAGAGAAAGTTAAAAGGACTTTGAGAGTTCCTTTCAAACTTTTAGTAAATTTTGAGCAAATTAAGAACACAATTAAAAATTGAGATTTGATTTCAAATATCACAGACCTTAAATGGTTGACTAAGCTCTATTTCTTAGTACTTTGTTACTGTGCTACTGTTTGATTCAATTCTAAGTTCTATAATGATGTTTTAGGAATCAAAGACTGCCTATATTAGCAGTACAGGTTTGTGCCTCACCATATTGTAGCTCATGCGTTCAGATGCGTTGATATTGCAAAGTCTGATAGTAGTAACCAGCTCTTCAAATATGCCATATACCATGAAATCAATAAAGATACACTATCAGCATTAAGGACACATAAAGCTAATCTCTAATATGTGACAAACTCACAATTGTCAGAATTTTCAGTATTGCACTAGCTGTTTGATAGCGCTCTTTGGAACAACCCTTATACAAGAAATATGCACTGCATATAGCAAAAGATGTTTCAAAAGGGTATTTCCATCTTTCATAAGCCTAAGATCCCCGACTCCCCAGACCCAGAGAAAGATTAACATGCAAAGAACACACGATCATTGGAATAAATCTTATACTGCCAAACAGTCAAAGTTCTTAATTAAATGAACTAAATTAACCATCTGTGTGAGTCAGAACTACTTTGAATGCATTGATCTAGATATGTGGCATACTCTTATGTTAAGCTTGGTTCATAGCCGAATTCCTATTCATGCCCATTTCCCTTCTATTTGCACCATTTTCCTATCACTTTTTGTGCATTTACCATTTACTCATCATTCTTGCACCTAAATTTTTACTTACTTCCATATTCATTCCCTACCTCAAATTTGTCATTTAACCCTTAAGTTCATGTTTTAGTGAAAGAGAAAAACAGCAAGAATCTTGTATTAAATCTCCATCCATATGATATGTCTATGTCAATAATATCGTCATTTTATTCTATGGATCAGGTCTGTTGTTTGGAGTGATAATTACTTAATAAATCAAAGCTCGTGTTACTATTACTTTATTATCATTTTAAAATTTATACTAAAGTTCTTTCTTGTCATAGTTTTGTATTCTCTATTTCATAGTTATATTGATATTCCAATAAACCCAAATGTAATGTTCAACACATGTATGTTTTTGGATCATTTGATAAACATGGATTGTAATAAATCTGGTTCTATCTTTTATTTCAGCCATAGTAACTGGAGGAACAACCCAGAAATTTTATAACTGAAGATGCACAGACTGAACAAATCATTTCTGGTTTGATAAATTAGTCGTCATTTCTCTGAGATTTGAATTGGTTGCCTCAAGAATAGTTGGTGTAAGCATTGTTTTGATATTGACTTTCTGATATATATAAAGCAAGATAATGGATTCTGTGTGAATACCATTGTCCTGTACCTGATCCTTGGGTCATTTCTATTTTATACCGTACATATAAGGACTAGGCTCTACCAGCCCTTACAAAAAATTGACCAAAAATATGACAGCTTTCGACTTCTTTTGATACCATATGGCCTATCTTTCAAAACAGCAAAATGTCTTTATCTTGGCCTTTTCATGATGCTATGATTATTATTTGTATGTGTGGAACTGGAAGAAGAACAACTCCACTATAGTGCTGATTTATAATTTATGATTTAGGAGCTGTCCATCACTTAAATATAAATAGTATTTTTAACTTTTATGAAGCCTAGACCACTTCCCTGCCCTAACCGACTGATAAGATTCCAGCCAAAAAACAGAGCATGTTGTGAAGCGCAACAAGTTCATCAATCTGGTGGACATTGTGGGTGTCAAGGAATGCGATCATAAGGGATTTACTGGGCTGAAGTGCTGCTGCAACAATCATCCTCTTCCCACCAGATTGAGATGGGAGGTAAAACCTCATGCAAATGTCTGTCTCTGCCATCGCAACCATTACTCCCTTCATCCTATCTCGTAACCTCCTATGGGACACAAAATATCTTAAGGAAAATGAGTTTTATATTGAATTTATTATCTATATAAGATCATCATTAGGGCTCACAATATTGTTTTCCTTTTTCAAGTGTCCTTGGTTCGTCACTTAAATGGTGAACAGATTGTATTATTTACATGGGTGAGTGTGTGGGGCTCTTTGTGAAAATTCCAGTTTTCCATTTTATAATTTGATTTGGGTGTTTTACAATTAATTAGAATCTCAACATCTTATTCAAATGCCTTTTTTATTCTCTATGAACACACCTACTTTGAGGTGTTATTCTATGTAAATAAAATTGGTAAATAAAATACTATATCTTCTAATCTACTTCATTTGTATTCTCTAACATATTACTTAATATGAAATTTGCTATTAGCGTAACTATTGCACCTACTTATGGTGCAAATGCTAGAATTAATAAGCTTACAGATAATGTTGATACATGGTGATAAATTTGATATTGAATAACACAATTATTTTCCAAAGGCATGTTTGAGTGTGTTGGCATGATTCATGTTCATTTGCTTTCTTTAATTTGTCCTCTATGATAATAAGGTTATAGATAAAGTTGATATATACAAGCATAAGTGTCAATTTGATAATTTAAGAAACAATCCAACAATTATTTTCCACATGCATTGATGGCTGGCTAAGGCAAAGGAAAAGAATTTACGATGCTTTCATGCACAGTAGATACAGTGATAAACATGACCTATGCAATGAAAACAAAAACAAATAAATTTAGAGAAATTTTCATTCTGTTGAAAAAAACTACCAAAAGAGATATACGTTTAATAAATGTTTATAGGGGAACGGATACCTGACCGATTCCTGCAGTCTAAAAAAATAGAAATAAATAAATAAATACCCCATGATATTTTATAATGAAAACCTTAAGAAATGTCCCATCAATCACATATATGTGCCTTACAGAAATTGCAAAGCAGTTGAGTTGAAATGAAAAATAATGTGAGTTACCAAAAAGGGGCAGAACAGAGCTTTAATGGAAGAGATTCCAAAGACAAGGGTGAAGCAAATTGTTTATATGCTATACAGTAGTAAACTCTAGAGTTGAATAGTTTTCCTGAATCCCATAATGTACTAAAAATTAATTTCAAAAAACTTAAAAGAAATATGACAACAATGGTCAATGAAGCTAGTTGATCAGATCAAGCTTTGGATGCTCCTAATGCTACCTTTTCTATCCACAAAATCAAAAACCCAAAATATTTTACAAAATTAGGCCAATATGCCTCTCAAATGATTATTATAAGACTCTTAGTCTATTACCAAGTTCTGGCATTGAAGCTTGAAAACGATTATACTGGAAATTGTACAACAAGAACAGTACTTTGTGGATGGAAAGAAAATTGTTACTTGTAATCTCTTAGCTCAGGATAGCAACCTGTTTTTGCAAGGAAGAGTTGCAATGTTAGTTTGACATTTCTAAAACAGATGATAAGGAGAATTGGGAACTTTAGCAAAGCTACTCTCTTGGGCTTTGTAAATATCAAATCAACTCAATCAAAAGGATGGATTTCCTCATACACAATTTTATTGAACAGTCTATGAGCTTCTCCAAACATTCTGGAATTGAGCAATGTTGACCTTTCTCACCTAGATTGTTTGTATCAATGCTAAAGAATTTGGGAAGGTAAATATCAACAACAAATGAAGATAGCATCTCATCAGAATAAAGATAGTTCTGACTAATAGAAATGCAGCTCACCTGCAACTGTTCGAAAATACTCTCTTTTCTCGAAAGTCGAAACAGATCCAAAGGCTGACTTGCTCCATCCATGTTTATCTAAGATATATGGTGCCATTTAAATTTTCTAATGTGCATTCTAAAGACGTGTGGCTTTGAGTTGATCAATGTACCAATTTCCACAGCTTCTTCTCCCTTTGTTTTTCATGATGTTAGTGACTCATGCGCTGATTTGTATCTACAGATTTCCATTGCTCTTTTTTAGGAGATGCCATTCTTATTGGTGATTTAATGTCTATATTGGGACCTACCAAATGCTCATTCATGATCTTGTGGAAGGCACATTCAACAAGTGGGTCACTCCCATGGTCTTCACATTCTTAATGGATTCCCTTGTTTCCTTGATTCCAATAATTTTGCATGCTTCACTTACTGTAGAACATGATTGTGGTTGAACATATTATCGGATCTCCCCAACTTAAAGATTTTCATATCTCTCATTAATTCCTATTATTTCATCATATTTTTAATACTTTCACTCTCGGGTTACCTCTCCTCCCTTCCTCAGCCTCTCCGAAAGCAGTACACCACAACTCATTTTGATACTTGATACATCAACACTTTTGCTACTCACCTTTCTGAGCTTAATCCTGACTGTTTTTTCCTCTTTTCAGCCATGAAAGTATGACTATATATCATACCTTCAAAAGATTTCCCAATAGTCCTTTTCTTGTATAGTACATCACACTGCAAAATGTTGGTATACTTAGGAATGTGATTCTATATGTACAAGACTTCATATTAACCTTGTCCCTGGCTCAACTTTCATAACTTCCAACCAGAAAGCTTATCAGCATCAAATTCAATGTAAGAAATGTGATTTTTTTGCATCTAAGTATATATAAGACCCTTGAACCTATACACTTCTCTCCCAAGCCCTTTTTGTGTATCCTCCTCCTAAAGAAAACTAACTCTTCAAGATACGACTGATAAATATGAGTTTGCTATGTTTCTGTCATTTTCATTTGTTTTTCATCTTAATGATAGATCATGGACTGTGATGATAAAATAAATTATGAAGACGTTACAAATAATCTATCATGCCAGTTACCTTTAATTCTTGACTAATTGTCAAAGTATCTTATCCTCTTCCTTATCTTCTATTTCTTCCGACAGACATTACAAAAGCTATTAAAAATTTGTATGGTAGCAAAGCAACAAATTCTAAAAGTATTCAGGTTGAGTTTATACAAATAGCCTAGATCACTTGTTTTCCCTAATGCAGATATATTTTGTGGTATTGTTTGCTAGAGCTTACCCGTCTCTTCCTTGCAATATATCATTCATCCCACTCATAAGTTGGGACTTAGTTGCAGAGAGGCCACTAAAATCCATTGAAATTTTGCGTAATTCCACGAATTTACAAGAAAACGCATCGAATTCGTAGGAAATAGGCGACTAAATTCGTATAGTCGACTTGTTAAAAACTTTACAACACCCTTAAAAAAATCTTTTAAATTCACATAATAAAAATTCGTTTAAAATTGTTACACTAACATTTTATTTTTTAAAATATTTCCAGCAAAATTTTGCGTCTGAAGGCTAGGGTTTTAATGTCTTACCTTTTTGTCCGCTGATCGTTGCCCTGACATTTATTTGAGTAGAGCAACTTGTGCAATATGCTTCAATGGCAATAACCTTAAACGCCACCTGCTTCACGAGCTCGTTGCAAGCTCGGAGCTGATAATATAACAACCTAACGTCGTTTCTGTTGAATTAGAACTCAAATAGAGGCAGCAGCAGAGCAAAGTGAAGCTTCAAAACATGGCGGAGGCTTGGCTTGCTCTCATTTTTTATGTAAGGTGGTGCTTGTGCTGAAGCTAAAATTTTCATTTCACGGCTGCTGCAGTTGCTTACAATTGAATATATATGGCTGCTTTTTATTGTGGAGGAATAAATGGCACTCCATAAATAATCTCGGTTAATTAAACAAATATAATCAACCACTAATTTATATTAAGTAGAGTTGCGAAAAATAAAGGCAATGATGTGAGTAAACGATGAGAGAGACCTCTCCTTTTTTTTGGGGGGGAGGGGGTGGGGCGGAGCACGGGGAGGGGGGGTTATGTTAGGGTTTTTTTGGCTTGTGATGTGTTTATTGCAATTATTGTGGTCTTATTGCATGTGCTTGATCTAATGATCTTTCTTTCTTTTTATTTGTTTCTTTAAATCGCCTCAACTCTTCATTCCTCCACAGTTGTTGGAATTAAAAAGCTTGATAGCGACTTCAAATGGTTCCCCCACCCAAACAACCTTGAAAATTCGTCCCAAAGGTGTTTCACAGGGTAAGTCATTTGACCCACTTCCAGGTATTGTTCTCTCCATTCCAAAATTTGATGAAGCCTATAAATGGCTTGAAAATTTCGCTCTTACCTATTTTTCTTAGGAAGGGTCCCCCTCTGAAAGTGTGCTCCATGATTGGGTTTCCAAATCATGGAGCCCACGCAGGATTTGGCTACCAATCATGCAAAACCTCTCAAAATGTTTTTTTCTTTTTCAGATTTTTGAAGCCAATCATACCCATGAAATTCTCACTCAAGCCCATGGCTTGTATGTTCTTCACTCGTGTTTAAACCTTGGACCCGTGACATTTTTGTCGCAAATGAAAAGTCTCTTCGTGTCTTGATTTGAGTTGAATTCTCAAGCTTGCCTTTTCCTTTCTAGAGTTTTCTCACCAATATTGTATTTAGTGGGTTTTGTTGTTTTTGTAGAACCTGAAAAGTTTTATTCAACTTGGCCTAACCGTCAAGTCTATGTTGAGGTTGACCTCTCAAAGGATCTCAAAGAACATATGGATATTCAAATAGGCGAGGCGCGATATTCCTAGAGAATCCAGTATATCAATCTACCAAACACCCGTTATCAATGTCAAGCCTCTAATCATAAGATAAAGGATTGTCCACTAATTACACAGTGTCCCAAGCCCGCCCCTCAACCCTCAATGAGCTCGCCGCCTCCTCAAAAAGAGAAGGTTAGTTGGTCTATTGTTGTTGGTCGCAAAGCCAAGAGTAATAGCAACCTCAAACTTCCCCCAAGCTGATAGGACAAGGAGGTTCAGCTCCTTAGATTTAAAAACCAGTTGACACTTTTGTGTCTAACACGGCAACAACTTCTACTTCCCAATCTAGCTTGGTTGCGACGCAACCCCAAGTTGGTCAAGTCTGACATACTTCCCCACCAATGGTGGGTCAAAGGAGGGCTTGTAGCCCATCTGAGCATTTGGAAGACGACAAGTTTGTGCCAAGGCCTAGACAACTGGGCCAGCTCAATGTTCAAATTGGAAGCTACAATGCTCTCAACATAATGGTCCAAAATAGTTATTATGCCCTTGATGGGTTGGATAACGAGGAAATGTCACTTGATTGTTAAATGAATTGTATTTCTTGGAATTTGCGAGGTCTCATCTAGACTTCCCTCAAAAATACTTTGTTTGTGATATTCATGCTCAATTTTCAAAATTAAACATGCTTTTCCTTCAGGAGATCAAATTGTTTGGATTTTTTCTTTTTGCAATATGTCGTGTCATTTGGTCATCCAACTTTCCTCTCAATTCCAATCATGAAGTTGGTCATGGTAGAGTTGTCACCTTCCTCCTGCCTACATGGCATCAGCTTTTGGTTGTCTGTGGATGTGACCCTACTAACTGAGTGGTTTAGGCTCTCTTCCATATGAATAAGCATTCCTTTGGAATGATTAATGTTTATGCTTCTAATGATGTTGTTGAAAGATCTACCCTCTGACGATGGATTACAAATTCAATACCGAATACCACTTGGGTTTTGTCTAGAGATTTCCATATGATTAAGTAGCCTCGTGACAAATGCAAAACCTTAACAATGTGTGGGATGCTGGCAAAAGAGAGGCTTGGTTCTACATGTGTAATAAATTGGGGTTTTTGATCCCAATGCTAGTCACCATCCTGGGCAATCCCCTTGGCACACATGGACTAACTTGTAGTCCAGGCCTAACAGAATTTTAAAGCGGCTTGATCGTGCCATGGTTTTTACACAATATTTCTTCACCTTCTCCAGTAGTTATTCTCTTCTTTTTTACCTGTTGGTGGATGTTGTCTTGTCAGATCATTTCCCCATACAATTTCATATTAAATGGCAAGTTACTATTCCCAAAACTCTAAGTATTCAATTCTTCCTCAATAGTCCTTGCTCAATCACAGGGCCGCGTTCACTCATATCTAGTGTGTCTAGAATTTTGAGCCATGTCCCTTTCATGGAACTAGATGGATAAAGTGGTGGAATGATGTCATAACCTGTACTACCTAGTTCCTTTGCATCTACAAGTACTAGCTACCTTATTTTCGCCATTGCTCATATAAAGCCACCACCTAGAATCTCCAACTGGCCATCGTCGCTTTGGAAGCTCGACCCATTGAAGCCATTTCCCAACTTTGACTTGCCCAACTACAATGGTAGAAGCAAATTGTAAATTCCTATGTTGCTCACAATGCTCAAACCAAGGCCAGACTAAAGTAGCTCAAAATTGGTGACAAAGTCTCAAAGGAATTTTTTTAGGCTTTGTGGGCCCGCCATTATTTCCACACCATCAAGAGAATTTGTGAAGGGAACCAACCCTTCCAAGAGTTTCCTATTGTTCTCCAAGCCTTTGTCCTACACTATGAGAATTTTTTTGCTGCCCAAGACTATACGCCTACAAGGTGTCATGTCTTACAACAAATGCCTTGAGACGGTCTCTTACAAAGTGTCGGATGTCCACCATGTTTTGAGTGATCAAACTCTCACCCAAGGCAATCTTAAGGAGGCGGTTTTCTCCATGGCTAATGACAAGGCCCTTGACCTCGACGACTTCCCTTGTGAATTCTACAAAGACTTTTGGGACATTGTTGGGAGTGATCTTCATAATGTATAACTTGAAGCTATGCAAACAAGATCATTAGGTAATTTAATTAATAGAGGTAACATCAAATTTATACCCAAGTCTGGTGACTCGAAGGACATCAATGATTAGCATCTTATCACCTTGTTGAACATCTCCTACAAGTTTATCACCAAAGCCTTGGCTTTAAAATTATGATCATTATTGTCGATCATTGTTAGACCTAAGCAAATAGGCTTTATCAAGTCCAAATTTATCTGGACAACATAATTATGGTGTGGGAAGGAAAGGAATGGGCCCGTCAATCTCAACAATCATCAATTTTCATTAAAATCAATTATGCTAAAGCTTATGACCACAATGAGTGGCCTTTCATCTTGGCCATGCTCAAGGCACTTGGTTTTGCTCGCAATTTATTTATTTGATCCAAATACTCTTTGCAAATGCTAATTATTGCATTATCATCTCTGGCCAACAATCTCTTGCTTTTGGACTATTTCAATCCATTTGACAAGGGTGCACTCTTGCCCTGACTCTCTAGATTTTGGACGTCAAAGGTTTTGGTTACCTCCTTGCTCAAGTTGTGGCTCATTCCCGTGTCAAGAGGATTATTCTCCTCAATTATGAGCAATAATTGGTTAATGGTCATTTTTTCGATGATTCTTTCCTCATGCTTCATGAAGAAGAAGAGAATATTTTATAGGCCCTCAAGTGCTTGGAAACTTTTTGTCAAGCCTCTACCTCAAGCATTTAGTGGCACAAGACTTTGTCTTACAAATAATCCTTCATGCCCAAGCCCACCTGGTTGAGTTCCTTTAATTGGAAGTGGATTGACCATGGAGAAACTTTTCGATTCTTGGGTATACCGTTTGCCTTTCACACCATCCCTTCCAATCTGTTGGTTTATTTTTTAGTAATTCCAACTGATTCCTAAAACTATGTAAAGGAGTAGCCAGCTCTTATGCTCAATTGTTCTAGGGGGTTGGCCAACGAATAGGAGAAAAGTTTAACAATTATCTCCTTTGCACTTTAGGCTCTGCAAAACCTAGGAAGGTGGTCCTGTGTAATACCTAATGGGATTTCATACAATTTATGCAAGATATTGCTTTAAACAGATATGCTCTCTTTATGTGACCAAGAATTATAGATGAAACACACTTGATGGGATAAATTCTTGGAGTTTTATGCATTCTAGATCTGAGAACATGGGAATAACATTATAAAATAACTTATAACAGTAAGGGAAATTTGATTTTCAAATCTGGTGACCATGGAAAAATAACTAGAACATACACTCAGATGGGTGCCTTACACCTAGGTAACGAAGTCAAAAAGAATGCCAGTAAACCTTGAATAACATATTTTAACCTAATTATGTGAAAGCTTGATATCAATGCCTTATATTGATATTACTCGGAATTTACAATCAATTCTTCTTAATAATCCTTGTATATATTCAAAACTCTTAATATTCCTTATACAATAATTTAATCCATTACTTGAATAGAAGCTATAAAAGAAATACACAATTGCAAAAAATTGCAAAGATGAACAAAAATGATCCTTGATCAATTTGTATTCATAAGTAATAAAGAAATATATAAAATTCATGAGACAATTGATTGTGAAATTGTCACAGTATATTCATGGATAGAGCTAGTATTGTTATACAAAATTAACAATTACATTGACCCTTTTCCTATGAAAACCTAGACCAAACTAATACAATCTAGAATTTAGACTCTTTCGCTTACAAAATTCCAAGTTCATCTTCAAAATAGCCCTGACTTCCTTTTTATTAAAACAAGGGAGCAACAAGCTTCAGGCCATGGACAAATGTCACATTTTCATTTGGCAATCATGTCTTAGGATCAGATAAAAACAAGACAACTACTTTGCAAAAGACAAAAAGAACCTTCAACTAGAAGACAAAACAGTTGACGAAGTTGTTGAAGGAGATATTTTTTATTCTGCAATGATGAAGCAGCATGGAGAAGATGAATGATGAATTAGTTAGGCCTCTCCATCCATGATGAACATATAATAATTCAAGAAACCATCGGGGCTACTGCTGAGTGGGTCAGAAAGGATAAAAAGGTGCCAAAATTGCAAGGATGCCTATGACAGTTGGGAGCTTTGAATGCCATGGCATTATATGGATTGGATATTCTAATTTAACTTTAGTTAAAAAATGGAAACTTAAGTACTTGTCAACTTGTTATAATTTTCATCCCATTCTACATAGGCCCTTTCTGATGGCCATTGAAATTCAAGTATTCAGTCAACATGGTAAACATAATCCAAAAATCTTGCATTCAAGATTGTATTGGCTTCCTTAAAAAAGCTTCCAAACCATGTTTTGTAGCAATCAATTTATCTATAGAAGTATTGAGAAGATTGTTGCCAACCCTGCTACCATCACAAATGAAGAGTGAGAGAATGGGAGCCAATGCTCTGAAGCCTGCTTTCCATTCATCATAAGTTTTAAGTTCTCCACCCTCATTCAAAATATTAGGCATAATCTTTATTTCAATATTTTTAAAATGTTTAAATTTGGTCCTTATACGTAATGCCACTTTATCAATAAATGCCTTACTTCCCCCACTAATTTCGCCATGTTCCATGTGGGAAAAATGTTGCTAGGTGCACCATTTTGAAACCTTGATCCCTTATAAATGCCTTCCAATGTTGAAATTCTAGGGACCCATTTATTTATGGTGCTTGCCAACAAATCTTGTTTTTAGCCACTCTGGCATAAGCACATTTTAAGTTTGACTAGGAAGTGCGGGATTCCTCCAATATCCCCAAAATTTTGGATATCCTATGCCATATAACATTTGACACAACATGGCTTATTTCATCATGACGAATACTTTGAGCATTCTTTATTGGCTCTTCTAGCTCTTTGACCTCCTCAACAAGTTCCTCTTTCTCCTTTATCATATTTTCTACAAGTCTTGTTGATGAAGAACTTGCTGCTTGTGTATTAGTTGGAGGAGGTGCTTCCTGAATTTCTTGCTTCTTCAATTTATTATAGTCAGTAGTGCCACATGATCTTTCAATAATTTATCACTCACTCTATAGCTTCCTTATTGTTTCTTCACTAAAATTAGTAGTGTCCACCACTAATGAAGTAACTTGTAGGGCAAAGGTATTTGATACCCCTTTAATTATCAACCCCCCTCTTATATCATGTGTTACCTCTACAACCTGAGGCTTATTAATATTTGGGGCAAGGGCCCATATTGCTAGGGTTTCCCATTTAGGGTTGAACCCTGACCCTAAAAATTCCAACTCTTCTTGTTCCTTTCAAGAGAAAACCTCTTCATCCTGCCTCCTTATAGTGTCAAAAGGGCTATTGTTGATACAATATCCCACTTAGGGAGCAATAACAACCCACTTTATTTTACTAACCTTCTCCCCTCTTTAGGGGTAATATTCCTAACATCAAAATTCATTTCAGTCACGACCTTCTTTGCGAACTCTTCATATGGGAAGGGTGCACTTCTGCCTTTCCTTATTTAGTTTCTCATGAAACTGTTCTCTCCTTGACCTTGAGACAAAGTCCTTGAATTCCTTTGATTTCACAAATTCATCATCAGAGATGAATTATGTGTATGTCATTGCTCTTATGTCATTGGCTTCATCTCTTCCCATTGTTGTATTTATGTCTAACCTGCTTTGAGGCATCCTAACAACATCTTCTCTAGGGGGAGAAGGCATTGCTTGATTTACCTCCTCTATAGTTACCTCAATTTCCTCTTCCTCATCTGGGCCAAGGGGATAGTCAGCCAAAGATGGTTGCTCAGTTCTTCTCCTCTTTTGAGGTTGTTCCCTTGGAGGGGAATTTGCAATAGGTACATGTGGGGGAGATAGTGGTACCTAGGGAGGAGATGGTGGTGTTGTATGTGGTTCATTCTGGGGGTAGGCTCCCTTATTATAGGTACCTTGGACATCTTGATAAAAGAATAGACAAAAGGATATGTCTGGGTCTGGTATGTAGGCATTTCCTCCATAATTGGGGCTTTCACAATTATCCTGTCAATATTATTGAGGATCATTTGGATCCTAGAAATTGGATCTCTTATCTCATAATAGGCTCCTTGGTAGTTTGAGTTCTTCTTAATCTTTGCATCCTCTACCTTTTTGAAATCAACCCATTTAATCTTTCTATCATTGGCCTCCTTGTCATCTAAGCAATTCCTTAGAACATCCTCACCAAAATGAAGCTGGTGATGGACTATTGACCTCTTTATATTTACTTTGATCTGGTTAACAGAACCCTAAGTATCAAATGGCCTTGCGAATTCTTGGGCCATTCTATAAAAATGCAACATTAGGTAAATCAATTAAAGGCCTTCCCTAGTTACTATAAAATCAGAAAACATTGTCAAAAAAGGGAAGAAAGAACCTTTCTTCTGACCCTTTAAGTGAGCCTTATCAAACTCACTCAATTTCCATATCACCTCCAGAAATGCCAACCTGTTAGGTACATACTTTGGCAATATGTGGGGTCCCACAAGACACCCATATACTCTTATTACTATGGAGTCAGTGTGGAGGTACCAATCTCCCCAGTTGTCTTGTATGCCCAATTCAGGTACTCTATCCTTTGGCCTTAAGAAATCTAAGATTTCCTTTTTGTAATTTGTCTTCTCCAACCCCCAAGTGTGAAAGAATCTTCTTAACAAAGTGATTTTCAAAAATCACATAGCTCGATGCATCACAATGCATATCCCATACATGGGTCCAACATTGGATTGGAAAAGGATTGCCCTTATCATCTTCCATATGGACCTGCAGGGCCTTATCCCACTTTGTCCTCCCTCCATACAAGAACATGTGGCATAAGAGAGAATACCACCTGAAATTTACTACTAGGCTATTTTTATTAATTTCTACCGACTGCTTAAGGATGGCATTGGCAATGAATGTGGCAAAGTCAAACTCAATGTTAACCATTGGGTTTTGGATATCCGTAGCCATGTACATTAAAGGCACTGATATCCTAGTCTGAGCATCCCCCCCAAAACCTAGCATAATGCATAATATGGCCTGATAAAGTAATCTTCAAATGTGTCCAAGTTGAAGGCCTCCACTTCATTGGCAGGATTCTTACAAACATTCTGTCAAAAGCTTTCAGTCTATGCATTGGGAGCCAATGTACCCTATAGCTATTTTGTAGACACTAAAAATTATCCTTTAAATTAACCTCTTTCCTCTAAGATTTCTTCTTATTCATATAATTAAATAATTTCTATTATTGAATTATTCCAACTTTTCCTCTAAGGTTAATTAAGCAATTTTATTTGTTTAATTAATTGACCTCTTTTGAATAAATAAGAATCTTTAATTATTTAACCTCTAATCTTGTTCATAATTTTTTATTGTTTTTATTTTTTTTTTGAAGAGAAAAGTTTAAAGAAGTTCAAGGAATAAAAAGAAAGTAAAAGGCAAAGATCATCAACTTCATTAATATGTACTATGTCTATCAAACCTCAAATGTTAAGTACTAGATGCATGTATTTTAAATTGCATGGGTCACGACAAGTACAATCAATGTAACTGGATCTCAGAATATAAATACACACAATGACTTGATAAACATAATAAAAAAAATTCATATACAACAATCTGATAAATGTGCATCCGTACAAATGAGAGATTTTTAGAGGCTGTGACCTTAGATACAGATGCGTTGTCTAATAAACATACAGTGTATGGCAAGGATATGGCAGATTAATAAAATCTGGGTCACAGATACAGTTATACTACAGCAAATATAAATATACAAAAATATAAATGTGTACTAAAATAGAAAAAAATGAGATTTTATAATTAGGATGAGCTCAAGTGGCAAATCATCAAGCCTTTGATAGTGGAGATATGTGTTCAAACCCCAGAAGACATGCTACATGTTCATATGTACAGAAGTTGAATGTTTAACCAGATACACTACCAGATCCAATTTTGGGTGTGGCATACACCAACAGACAAGACCAGGTGCAAATCATGGATGAATTTGACAAAATAAATGCTTAGACATGAAATCTAAGATGAAGGACAGCCAGCAAGGAAAATTTACCGATTAAAAAAGGGAAATTTTGAATACCAATCATAAATCAGGAAATATAAAGGAAATAAAAGAAAGAATTTTAACGAAAATAGTGATAAGAAAGAGAAAAGTTAATTATTTTCAGTCTACTTTTTATGTGGGGGGGATGGGATGTGAAGACAGGACGCACCAAGTTTTATGGTCAAGAAAATTTATGCTTGATAACAGATGACCTATTAGAACTAACAAAATGTGGCTTGTAAACTGTTTCAAACAATTAAATTACCATTGAAAGCTCTGTTCTATACTTGAGATAAAGAATTCCAACTTCTATTTTATTAGGCTTCATAGATATTTTTAAAATATTGCAATTTTAATCAGACATACCAACATAATGAAGAGCAAAAGAAATTGGCAAAGCAACAGAATAACTCAAAGTTCAAAATATACACAAAAGACTTCATCAGAGACAACCCATTAACCATGATATTGCTAAAGAATTGGCAAATATGAGGTCAATGTTTATGAGCATAAGATTGCTAATATTTTGTATTTGTACTGGAGTTTAAAAAGCATAGATATATTAAATACATATATCTAAAAGATTCCAAGAGAGATCAATCTCAAGGTACCTATCTAAACTATGTCACAAATCCAATAGAGCATAAGATTGGTAATATCTCGTATTTGTACTGGAGTTTAACTAGCATAAATATATTAAATACATCTATCTAAAAGCTGCCAAGAGATATCAATCACAAGGTGCCTATATTGGATTTGTCACATAGGTTAGATAGGTGTCTCAAGATTGATATCTCTTGGTGTCATTTAGGTAGAGGTATTTTAGATATCTATCCTAGTTTATTAGGTTTCTAACTTTCCAAGCCTGTACTACCCATATATATCATACTATCACCACCCACACTTAGGTGTAATGGAGGTTTGGCATGTAAATGGATATGAAATTTATGTTAAGGGGATTTTGTTATCCACGCACTCCATTACAACCACCCCCACACTTTGCTGCCATTGTAGTTACACCTCTCAACACAACAGCTACATGTTTTTCCCCATGACCAACAACACCACAAAAATTGGATCAAAATGCAAATCCATCTCAATCCCTTTTTCATCGGACAAGTGAGCTAAAACAATAGTAGAACAAACCAACCACAAATTTGTTGGTAAGTTGTACACCTTGCATAACAATGTTGTTCATTCATGTGGTTCACCTAGGGATGGGGGACATCACAATGATTACGCAACTTAAGTATGAAAAATGGATCCTCATGTACAAAAGGACTCCACACTTGAACAGGACATGCTAGGGACACTAGTCATATTGTATAAGACATTGAACCTTAATTTGGGGTTACTAAATGACAAAAAGGACACCTCAATGGAAGGGGGCACTACATTCCCCATAAGGACAAATTGGTTAAGCTATAAGTTACAAGGAATCACCTCACTTGAGCTGGTTGGTGAGATGTGCAAAAACATCTTTTGGACACATCTTAGAATAGAGGCAAAGAAGGCATTGGGATTTGTGCCACCTCATGGCAACTAACTTGGTGAGGTGTCATGTGGATATCCATGGTTTTGGTTTGTGCTTTGCC
The DNA here is from genome assembly GCA_007258455.2 of Sequoia sempervirens. Taxonomy (NCBI): domain Eukaryota; kingdom Viridiplantae; phylum Streptophyta; class Pinopsida; order Cupressales; family Cupressaceae; genus Sequoia; species Sequoia sempervirens. The sequence goes on along the minus strand of VDFB02271358.1, from coordinate 1,048,602,669 downwards.
CATATATACAAGCCATGAAATAGTGGTTTGATCATCAGAAGTTTGAGGTGTAGCAATTAGCTAATTAATTCTCCAAGTGTTGAGGAGATTGTTGTTTTATCTCTTGTTAGTCAGTTCCTATGTTACAATGTTTGGCAGATTTGGGTACCATATTCGATGGGGTCGATTCAAGTTCAAGTCCAGCATCAAGACAACCATGGGTTTGCCCAGGCTCTAGCAGCCATCCAAGGCACCCCCGTGTTCCTTATGGATTTGTTTTGAGGTGTAGGGATTAGCTACTAGATTCTTCAAATATTGAGGACATTATTGTTGCATCACTTGTTAGATAAGTTCCTATGTTACCAAGTTCAATAAATTTGGACATCATATTGGACAAGTTCATTTCAGGTTCAAATTCAAAGCTAAGACAGCCCAAGGTTCACCAGGGTCCAAGGCCGTTCACCCAAGGTCCAACAGCCATCGTAGGAATCCAGGATGCCCCAGCCAAACCTTTGGCATACCCGTCGTGAACCCACAAAATGCAAAGGCCACATAGCACTCACCATGAATAGTAGGTGTCACTAGACAAGGACAGTAGACTAGACACTAACCCACTAAAGTCTGTTTCTTATTGCATCAAATAAATTGAGGCTAAGTTTATGTAGCATATGGTGCGTTCTAGTAAAGTGGAGTTGTGAATTTGTCCATCTGTCTACTTCACTAATTTTATTTTGTGCTCTACAAATCTAGAGTTAGCTAGCATGAATGTGATTAAGGTAGGTAAAAAGAGACGATACAAATTCACACCTTATGGGAAGTTTCAATGAACTTTTTCACAAAAGACCCCTTACAAAGAAAATTTTGTAATTTGACAAGTTATAATTAACCTTTTTTATGGGACTACTACTTATTTTGTCATGGCCCTTTGTTTCCAAAGTTCACCGTTCTTGATATGCACTGTTTTGACATTACACAACTAATTTTAGTTACAACTTTATGTTCACAACGTGAAAAGCTTCCAAGATACGTGAATAAAATAAATTGAAAATTTTGTATTTGGAGTTTGGACCTTTCTTAAGCTTATAAATCAATTCAAACAAAATTAAATTATTTACTAAAAATATTTATATATATACCTGATTTATATATTTAATATTATATTTAGATACTAAATTTGTAATTATATGTGTTTGTAAGCTAGTTTTGAGTTAACATAGATAAGATCTACATTTGAGTCTGGGGTTTTTTACCCAAAAGGGTTTTCCCAGGATAAATATTGTGTTATGGTATATGTGCTTGTTTAGTTGACGATTACTCCATTCATATTTCAGTTTTTTTTAGTCATATTTCTGATCTATTACAGCAGGTTATCTCAGATTTGAAACCTCTTTTATGCTCTTAATAATAAACTCGACTAGATTTTTCAACAAATTGGGACATCCAAAGTTGTAGGAGCTTGCACTGGCAATCTCTACAAGACACATAGCAGGGAGAAGGATTGAAAAAACAACCACAACGACAGACAAGCTTGCAATAACAAGCCACTTAATAAGCAAACAAAAGGATGAGAAAACCCAAATCATAAACACTTAATAATCAATAACATAAACAAACAAAAGGATGAGAAAACCAAATCATAAACACTTAATAATCAATAACATAAACAAACAAAAGGATGAAAAACCAACCTCATAAACACTTGCAGGAATCAGAAGTATACTAGATGATAGATCTGATGAGCTAGAGCCACAACAGACACGGGGATTAGAAAAGTCACCTGAAACAGAGCCTATAAATATAAACCAGTACCTAGTAACATTGCTGGCCACTAACCATAACAGCAATGTTGTGGTGGGAAGAATATGCAACAACTATAATGTTTGAACCATCAACAGTTAAATTTGATCACAAACGAAAAAGTGCAATAAGATATGACCAAAGCAAGCAGAACACAAAGAATAAATGAAGTCAAAATTTGTAGTTGATACATTTGCCAACAAATGCATGTTATAAAAGACAGTGATGAGATCGATGCATGCATGCTTGGACCAATGGACAGAACTAACCAAAAAACATTAGATGTTATAGTCATAAGAAACAAAAACAGAAACAACCATGGTTGTCACACAACCATAATCATTTGTATTCATGTTTCACAAGGCCAATACATCCAGTGTCTGTTCATAAAAAATGATTGAGAATTGAAACAATCACATTAAAAAAAATCTAAGCAGCATTATTCTTGTAACACGTTACCGTTATCTGCCACAAGCACTTTCCAACCAAATGAATGCTGAAGAAACATCTTGGGTGATACATTGTGTAGCTTTCCTTGGAAAGCTAGCACACAATATTCATTTCAAATGGTTTACTAACAGAATATTCAATGCAATCAGATAGCAAAGATGTCTGTAGAAAACTAATCTACAATTCAAAGCATGTGAATGGCAGGAAAAATTCTGAATTAAGAAACAAAACAGATAAAGAAGATTACTAACACGTTAGACACATGACTGATTTGAGAGCAGCCAGCATAATTCAACATGCATGATCAAATTTTACCTAGAACACACAAGGGTCAAAACTCAAGGAGACCCTACTGAGATTATAAGCATTGTGAAGAGAAATAATGCCAATAGACCAATAGAAGAGATGCAATACTAACAGAAGCTTGAAAAAAATAGAAAAATAATGGCACGCTCACAAAAAAATACAATTATTTACCCCAGGAAACCCTTTTAGGAAAAAACCCAGCAAACAATGGTACTTATTAACTGTATTAACTCAACCGCTCACAATACAATAAGATATTTCTTTAACCCCAATCCAGGTATGATGATTTATAGGCACATTACTATAGGAAACCACCAAGCAGTATTAAAAAACAATGGGTATAAAATCATGGGCTGAAAAACGACCTTGAAAAAGGGCCCCAAAAAATAAGTTTCGGAGGCGCCCATTACTCTAGACAAATGTAAAATCTATAGGAGGTGTTAAACACAAAGTATACAACACATGTCCAACAAATGATTCAATACAAAAAATTGCGTTTCCACAATGCAAAGGAAATCAACCTAAGCAAATAAGCAGCGAAGTCTTTATTCGAGAAAGCATGCTATTTGCCCATAAAATAAAATTAAAAGTTGTATGCATATACATACCTTGAGAGAAGGACCAACGGCAAATACAAAGAGTACGTATTTGATAGAAATATTGTGTATGTATAATTCAAAATAAAAATGTGCATATCTTGACTGGCAATTTATCAAGAAGTATATATCCGTTCACATACAAAGATATCTTAATAGGGTCTACTACACATACATGTCTTGCACATTCGGAATGTCTTCCACAGATGTGTTGAGTGGTTCGTAATTACTAAACCCTGTCAAATAAGATATCAAACCTGAGAAACAGATGAAGGCATTTAGAAATTCATAGTTTCCCAAGTTTGTACCTGCTAAGTATCAAAAAATTAATGTCTAATGAGATCAACTGCAATGGTAAAATTTAAAAATATTGGGGCCCCCGATGCTGAGTACCAGGCCCAGATCTCCAGGAAGCATGATAGAGAATTGAAATTGGGGAAAATATTTAAATAAAACATCCTACTTCCTAGGTGGGAAGTACCACAATATTCAAGACCAGCTGCAAATTCCAGGTGAATTAGATGGAAGAGACACCCCATCTAAGCCAAAGGTTTTCCCTCAAGGGAAATTTACCAATCAAAACAAAACACAACACAAAAATCCACAGGACTCTCGACATCTTGGAACAACCAGAGATTAGAAGATGTTTGTAATACAAAAGGATGGCAGACTTGAAGTTGGCAATTGCTGTCAGGCTGTAGTATAATGGAAAGTTGAAGTGAAGTAACCTAAGCCCAAAACGTGTGGCGATCCTATCTGCTACAATGTGAAAATGTACTGTGCATAATGAGGTAAAGTACTGTCTCTGTGCGATCCATAAAAAGCAAGTTTTCAATCATATACACGTCATGCATAGATATACAATCCACTCTCTATTTGATGATAAAGTTATAAAATATCTACCGCTTTAAGATAAAAGGAGATGAGAATCAGCCAAGCTCCATGTTTGGTCTAGCACAGCCATAGTAATTTGCTGGAGGTGGACCTGATCTAAACAGCAATAAACAACCATGTGCAGCATTTCTCAAAGATCAACTTTGAAGTAGGGGCTCAATCCTCCACGTGAAGAGAGGGAGGAAGAGATTATCCCAATACAAAACAGACTTTGTGAGACTCTACTAGACTCGCAGAGTCCCAAACCAAGTTAGAGCAAGCAGGTTTTTCTATGACTCAGCTCAGTTGCAATGCAAGTCTTTGCAAGTTTAGTAAATTTTACAGTCTATGATGCATTTAAATTATATTTTTTAAATACTTGGTAAATATTTTCAAAAACACGTTAAAAAAGGCATTAAAATTTCCTATAACATGTTCCTCAGTTTAGGCTGTCATTTGCACAGCAACCGGTTTCTCTAATTCATTATTGTTTGACGGAAATCAAAATCCTTGCAATGATATTATGATTCAAGGATAGAAAATGTTGCTCTATTTTAAGAGATATTTTTTCAGTTTTAAGCATGTAGGTTTAGATATGGTTTAATGATTTTTGTGGTTGATGTTTACTTGTGTTTTGAATTAAATTAAATTTAAATGGAGAAGTTAAAAATTGAAGACTGTTATAGTTCTAAGCATGTATGTTAGCTATAGTTTAATGTTTTTGTAATTGATCTTATTTTTTGTTTTGAATTAAGTTAAATTTCGTATTCTAACCTATAATTCCAATGCCCCCTATTTAGAGTACCAGTTTGTTAATAATCTGGAAACCTATTCTTGAGCTAATTGTAGCAGTATAACAATGTTAAGAATTTGCTGATTTGGTATCGAAAGGGGAAAAAGTTGTGTAACCAGTTATCATGATGATCCGAAACGTTAAATGTTAAAATTTGCTACACAATTTTCTACAACAGAGTTTTAAATCACTAAAACGGACTGTGAAAACCTAATGTTCCTTATTTATGTAATAAGTGATTCAGAAGTACTAAATTCAAATTACCCTAAAGGATACCTTTTCTAGTGGCCTCACAGGATTAAAGCAGGCGGTTTGTCTCGTAGACTCTAATTTAATTCACGCCACGTTTCACAGCTCTAGCGTGACAAGGCAAACAAACTAAACATCGTAGTTTTGGTTTAAATAATATGCCATTTAACGGATTCTTTGCAGATAAGCAATCAACATAACAGTTGGTAATAGAAACACTGGTCTTTTTTGAAACCTGTAAAGCACAACTGTATTAAACCCTAACGATGGAAAAATCAGGCATATCTGTATTAATTGGGAGGCGGAAAGAGCAAGTAATTGATAATTCCTTCCCGTGTTATGAATGATCTTACCTGGTTTCTTATTGATTATCATCCATCCATCCGGCAAGGAAAAAGGTCCCAGATCCTCCGCCAATGAATGCCAATGCTAATGCCAACGGAAATGGTACTGGTAATGGTAATAATGATGATTGCAATATGAATCAGGAATCCCCGAAGATTGGCTAGGAAGTTCTATGTGTTATTGAGGATATTTAGGAAAAGTGAAAATAAACTATTATTTTGCCTATTATTTTATTTTGAACTATTATTTTGCTATATTTATGAAACCAAATTTATTATATTTACCTTATTTGAAATTTGCAGAGCTTCTTTTCTCCATTTATTGCCTCCCCTGTTTTTCATTCCCCGTATTTATCTTCACCTCATAGAGGAAAAGCGACAGATAAAATCGATTCGTGGACCTCTATATTTCATTTTATGTTTTGTCCCTTGCCAACAAATTATTATAATGCAAACAGGCTTTCAGCTTAAGCCTATTCAACACAGAACAACACGCTATACTGACGGGTATGGATCTCATCTATACTGACGGGTATGGATCTCATCCATTTTATTCCTTTATTACATAAATTTGTTTAGCATGCATTTAATTGGACTGGTTTCAGATGAACAAATGGGGTTTTAATTTACCAGGAAAATGACTTTCGATGACTAAATTTAGCTCTGCAATCGACAAGTAGGAAATGTTAAAGGTTGTAGTGGGTAGCGTGTGAATTAAATAAAGAAAAAATATTAAAAGAAAAGTTCTCTTTAAAATATATATTTATTATATAACATATTATATATAATTATAATTTTGATATTA